>JAAXYX010001141.1:0-26007 GCA_036851915.1 Ptenothrix huangshanensis
CCACTGCTAGGTATTTACTTGCGAATTTGTTCGGATTTCAATCTAGCCCACTCACTTCATGCAATTTAAAAATCGTGTTTCCGTCTCGGTTTCCTTGTATAATGGGCAACTGACCCGGAAAGAACAGATTGTCCGTTACGGTAGCTTTTTGCAGCTGTGGCCATCCTGAACGGTGCTCACGTGCGAAGCCAGCAAGGCATGCGCCGCCGAAGGCGGCGCATGGCTTGCTAGTGTATATATATGACGCTTGTGATTTTTGGAGCAATCTCGTTCATTTTGGTGCCGTGGCCTGCAACGTTCTTTTGGAGACTGCCTAAAACGGGAGGAAATCGATAGCTGCCGAACTGCGCAACAGTTCTTAGGAGCTTTCTCTTGGCTTTGGTTGTAGACCTTCCCTGCTTTCGAGGGAGTGGGTATAGATATTTGTAGGTATTTTAAAATTAGTTCGAGGAGCTCCTTTTTTAGTTTGTGTAGTTCATCAGATTGACTGTAGTATTTAGTCCCATTAATTATTTTTATTACTCTACCACCTCGGCAGTACAGTTTAAATAGTGATATCTTTCAAATATAAGTGATACTTCGATTCTACTAATTCCTAGGTTCAGTAAAATAACTTTCGTTTACACTTTATAATATCACATGTCAGTTTACCACCGTGTTGGTGCAGAAAGTCGTTTACTTTACGTTAACCTCCTATTACTTGAAATATACGTTGTATTGTCAATGATGCCCGCGAAAATTATCGACGTATCTTGTTCTGGTTGTATTTGAGTTAGTACGGACTTCGTTCTCGGTCGTAACAGTTCTACTACTGAGCTGTTACATACCAGGGTTTTTCAAGACGGTTTCGTAATTTTATGTTGTTCTTCTCTGGAATTTCTTACAGCATGGCAAGTCGTCATAACCTCCCTAAAAACACCTGCTGTATCTCACAGCTTAAGGGCCTTAAAATCATCGCGGTTATATCATGCGTGAGTAATATTGAAATTTCTAAATATTTACCTAGGTTTACTTGTAAAGTTTGTTTAGTTTTTTTTAGTCTGAAATTGGTTGTTCAGGCATTAGGTACATATTGGTAAGAGGATGATAGGAGAAGAATAAGATAGTATTCGTGGTTGAAAGCTGGTTTTAAATAGTATAATTTACAGCTTAGGTAAGAATAGTTTTTTACTTGTGTTTTGGACTTTTCTCTTTCTTTTCGTTCTTTTTGTTGCATTACAATTAAACTTTGAAGACATGGTCTTGTGGGTCACATATAAGAATAATTAATTATGAATGTAATAAGGAAGTTACCTACATTGTTTTAACTCCATAGAGAGGAAATAGTGCGTGATCAAAATATCGATAATAAATTGAATATAACCAAATAATGTGCATAGTTTCTAATTATAATTTTTGTTTCAACGTGTCTTTTTCTCGGGCGAAGTTGATTGAACATGGTTGATGGTGGTTTTAGTTTTATAAATTTCGAATCTGATTTAGCTCTTCGGAATAATTATGGCAACTGTCTCTTCCACTTGTATTCAAAACGAAGATCCGGAATCAGTTGATGTGATTCTTGAGGAATTCAGTGGTGATCCGATGTACGAGAACGTGTGGCCACAGATTCTTGGGGCGTTTCAAGTTTTGGTTTCGTTACTCATGGTATATGCCAAAGTAAGTAAAATTACCACCACAATTACCACAGTTAATAACTCAATTTTAGATTACTTACGTGGCTTTTCCTTGGTACTTCAGTTGGGCATGTGTACGATATACTTAGGTGTAGTAATTTAATCAATTTTCTTGTCGGGCCTGTCTGTCTTACTATATCGCTGTTGATCTTCAAACAGGGAAGTAAATTAAGCTGTCAGATCTGGACAGTAACTCACATAGTGGTGGTGGCTTTCATCGGGTTCTACTTATGGAACCTTTCAGCATTAATTCACCAAACCTTCGGTTATCAATTATACCTATGCTTTCTTGGAATCGATCTGTGCGTCACTGCATTTATGGTTTTGGTGGTCATCGAAATAATCATTCATCCAACACCTTCCGTCTATGAATCTCCCGAGAAAAATTTGGTGAACCTAAGAAAACCCGTGTAGGCAGTCTTTTGTTTATCGCTAAAGCAGTGCGGCGAGTATCAAGCTTATAGCTGCTGTGGATTTTTTTTTTTACTTTTATGATTTATTAATTACTCAAAAGACAAGTAAGGTCATGAATGTTTAGGATAGAAGATGAATGTTATACTAGTATTTGTGTCCAACTAGTCCAACGTTGTTTGTTTAATGTTCATAGGTAAAACTCAGTGTTTTTAGTCGATACAAATATTGCGGTATTTGGCTTGTTATTTCAGGTGTTAAATACCTATATGTGTGTATATGCATGTATGTTGGGTAAATAATTTCAATTCGCTGATTATGTACGAAATCAAATATCACATGTTGTTACGCAATAAAAACCTTGTTTAGGAGATGTATAGGTGTATAACCAGAACTAAAAACGTTATTGACTGTTGAACATTTTATATCGTAAAGTGTAATTTTGTAACGTACAAATATAATAATAGTTAAAATGTTATATGGAGGTAACACATTCGATAAATGCATTTAAGCAGTTTTTCTCAAACTAAAACTGTATTAGATGTAGACTTTTTTCGCAAGTTAATTTGATTCACTTCATACACTTGCAATCGAATGTTTAATCCTTATATAGATCTATGGATAAATAAGTTGTGAAAAATGTGATGTTGTAAACGCTTAAAACGTACTCAAACTAAAATGAACTGGTCACTAACTCTGTATTTAGTCTAGTCGATCCCACTACTCATAGCTTAGCTACAAGTGTATACATTTAATCATTTATACAAGCACACTTGTGAATGATTTGTAAAAATAATTATTAGTTACTTTTGAGGTAATTTTGGTAACATTCAGATACATTAAAGCATAATTTTTTGACTAGCGCCCTGCCTGGCTGTAACATTTTTGCAGATTAGTGCTGTAATTATTTATAGTAATTTATTGTATAAAATAGTTGCTTGTTTAACATTCCCAAGTAGAATCTACAGTTGTAATGTGAGCTTATAAAGCCATTTTTTGTTGTTATTTTTAATAATAATAAATTATTATTGAGAGCTTTGGGTACAGCTACATATTGCCAATTGGATACATCACTTAAAAGTATTTTACTAAAGTAACAATTTGCACAGTTGAAGGTATAATTTTCTAAGTACATAGCGTGTACTTCTAGTTTTCTATTAGATCAGTTTTATTTGATAAAAATAATACTTATATTTCCAATTATTTATGGTTTTTAATTGATAAAGTTGTAGCTTGATTATCGGATGCAAAACTTTTCTGCTTTTCAATAATCTAATCTATGTTTGTAAATTGCAACTTTACTAGCTACATACATACATGGAAAAAACTGAAACTATAAACTCTATGTCAATCATATAAACTTACCTGTGAAATGATAAAAGGTATTTACGTAGCAGTAGGTGCTTGTAAAGGATCTTCTATTCTACAACTGATGAAACATCCCAACTGAAAACAGGGTGCATCCGGTTGTAAAGGTTTGAAAACAAAATCCTGCACAAACCTATTTAAACGGTTAAGTCACTCCTTCACAGAGAATATTACAAGTGTTCACAGGAAAATGTTGTCTTATTGTATTGCTGTGCCGTACATTGATGTAAAATAAAATAATTATTTATATTACAAAAAAATAGTGACTGCAAAGACTATACTTTCATTAAAACAAAATTTATTATATCCGAAACATTGTAATAGGCATGGATAGGTGGTGTATTAGAAATGATTCAAATGTATTTAGCATAGTGGTCCATTCCAAGCAGTAAGTACTAAGCAGAAGTTTATTATAGGCATAGCACAGACGAGTGAAATCGTAAAAGTGATCATCAGGTACTTACATTTTGCATGCACAGGTCCTAAAGCGTTTTTCTCCAACTGACGCAATTCCAAGTCGGGATGGAAATACAGCATGCTCTCACGGTCCTCCGTTTATTCATATTCAGAAAAAATATCGTAAAAAACAGAAGTCCTAGAAATTAAAGTAGGATTTTATTAAGCGCTGTCAGCAAAGTGCATTTGTCATCTCAAAAATCTCCAAAGCGAGTGCAAATTCACTCACCGAAAAGTTTTTTTTGTAAATCATATTTTAGCAGTGTATATGTACCTAGCTGATGCATATGTAATTGTAGGTGGAGTAGTTTTTGTGAAGAAATAGCCAACAATTCCATCCTTCCATAACGCCCGAATTACTCAGTTTTTATATGCATCCATTTATAAATTACATAAGTACATGAATTGAAGGCCATGTTGCAAATACGCAAACATAAAACGTTTCATACGGCGCATAAAATTCTAATTAGTTGAAAGTGTAGATGCGTACAGCCAAATTTTCTATGAAAAAACTATAAAAATCGTTTACCATTAAGTGGTCATTTTAAAGAATCCTTTTGTTCCATGTCGGATCAGAAATATTAGATGTGCACCACCGTCCACTACATGCCACAGGTATGCTCAAGAAGCGCTTATCATTGCTAGACTTTTTGAATTTCTGGTGCTTCTTGTCGAAATTCTCTTCTTGATGGCGATGGGTCAACTATTTCACTTTGCATAGCAACATTAGTTCAAAGTGATTTTTAACCAGTAAACATGGGGTTACACTTAAATCAAGCACCCTAATCATAATAATTATAATCTTTGACTATCGTATTATTTTATCAGCTCCTTTGCTCTTACAACTGGGTCCACATGTCACGTATGTGCATGCAATAATGAATCATAATTTAAAGTCTGATTCAGGAAAAGGATAGTTGATAAAGGGCATTTAGTTCTATTAAAGTTGTCTTGACTCATACCTGTACGTACGCGAACGTGTTTTCTAGTTTTACATGACAGTTTTATTTTTAAAAAACACCCAGAGGATGTATCGTGCACGATTAAATGCGATAACGAATTATAATTATATGTTCATGTATATTAAAATTAATAATTACATCATATCTATACTCATCCATAAGCAACTCCTACAGCAGAAATATTTTGAGAAACCCAAAGAAAACCTATTTTCAGAGCCAAAACGTAGCATAAGCCGCGAGCAAGATAAATCGAGAATTATTATTCTCCCAAAGGAGTACAATGAGTGTATATAAAGTTTATTGAAAATTAAAATTATAATATATATATATCGGTAATATGTAATATAAAATGATAAAATTATTACTTGGCAAATAGAAAAAAGCCATAATTTTATTTGGGATTGTGCGACGGATCTATACATTGACTGTACGAAACATGGAGTTTAATAGAACTGAAGTAATAATAAAAAATAGAAATATAATGGGTAAAATTCATTATTATATTTATGGAACATTTAGACGTGCAGTCACCAACTGTGCAGAAACTAGATATGCTTCTACGTATCTATTGTTCTCAATGAAATCATGCAAATCCTGCCAATATGATACCTAGGTACCCTGATTTTTATTGAGTGAGATGTATCCACGCAGATTTAGAGTTTGAGAAAAGAATTGAATTCCTCATGTTTATTTGCATTTATGTATGTAGGTACCTGTGATTACGAAGCTGCATGCTTGCAGCACCTGTGCAATAAAAATGATCATAATAACATCAGGATAAGCAGCAGTATGTACTTGTCCATACCTACGAGTACACTACTCGGTACACACAAAAAGGGATACCGAAAACAGCTTCAAGTGAACCATGTACCTATGTACCTACATTGAAATAAGTGCTGCTGCATTTTCCTACGGAGTGCCATAAAGCTCTTAAGCTTAATCTCATCACACTGTCAGTCACCACACTTAGCTCACCTGCCGGCTCAAATGATGTTGATCATTCTCTGTTCTAGCCCGTCACCATTAAATTACCATCGCTAGACAAGCAAAGTCAGACCGAGTATCCGTAATTTGTAAACATCGTTTATATTTTAAACCGAAATGGGTTCTTAAGATCTCTGCCATCGTTTACACCAAGTACACAATCCATTCGTAAGAAGATACATAATCATACTGGAAAGGCTAACATTCGCTTCTTCACCTTTCTCGGATCTATAAGTGTGAACTGTGCTGATAAAAAATCGAAAATACTAATGTTAGAAGCTAGTCAAGTTAATTACTTGTTTTCGCAAAGGATTTGTTCAAGATCACGTTCAGCAGGTACTGTTAAGGTAATGATTTTACCTACATGTGGACACACTGCGACAGTGTGCAACCTACTTAATAATTATTTAAATCTTGTCTCTATTCTAAAAATAAATAAGTTATTGATTCATTATTGAAACATAGCAGCTACATAATACATTGTAGATGCTTGGAAGTTTGAATATTGGAATAATTCACGCATACTCATTCATTAATATTCCAATCTACACCGTGACTAAAGTCCTTATCAGAACTCTAAGTAAACATTTTTATCACGAACTAGCAATGGCTTAGTTGTCTCTATATATTATTCTCCCCCTTCCACTTCCACTGTAATCTTAATCCACACCATCATGTCTGTACTATTAATATGTAGGTGACGATATATCTGTAATACCTACCTACTATCTCTAATAGGTCCTTCCCATATTTGATCATCTTATTACGTTTCCGTTCGCCCCTAAAGCATATCCACTTTTTTAACAACTATTAGTAGGAAACAACGATTGCATGTTGTGCCAGCTCGCAAACCCATTGTAATTATAGTGAAGAAGTTTTCTTTCCTTCTTACCTTCATGCATAATATCTTCAAGTATTGAGTCAGAGATTTTCGAGTATTGCAATTAAGGCGTATAATTTCCTAATACATTAATACACATTTACAAAAATAGTTCTGAACTACTTAATTAAAAAATAAAAAACTGGATTGGATACGGTTAACTAGTGTGGTATTTAATAAATTATAGTTGTGTATAGTTAATAGTCTCAACGTGCAATGTTTCGCATAACTTCGTTACACCTATACACATTTTAGAGCACCAAAATAAGTATAAATCTAGTGGACGAGCTTTAATCATTTGCCGTGTTTAATCCAAATTATGATGTATTGTGGACGTGTGCTAATTTGACGCTAATCATCGGATTTATGGTTGCTTTTTGGACACTTGCTTTTCATTAAGCCATCAGGGAATTATAAACCCCACAAGTGATAGTTTTTGGTGATTCTACCTGATAATTCGCCGAATTAATCCGTGTGACAACAGTTCTTTATTTGACCCTTCGTCGGGCATGGCGGATGTTATGTGAAAAATCATAAATAATTTTACATATACTTTTGCGATTACTTTATGAGAAGTTTTATTCCGCATTGACTAAACATCTCCTGCAGGGTTTGGAATTATTTCTCTTAATTTCACACGTTATTAAAAGGACGGACGAAGGTACAGTCTATCCTTCCCAGTTTAATTTACAATTCACGCTATTTCAGATAACTTGGCAAAATAACTATGATTAATGATGCCTTTCATTTTATTGTCTGCATTATATGTATTTTTATGCCTTTTGAACAAATCAATCGTTAGGATATTCGACTGTGGAATGTCCTAGGTGAAACTACCAAACTGTTAAAAGAATAGAGAAAATATATAAATAGTACATTTTAATGCTTATATACATAATGTTTACGTATGTAATCCTGCTTAATTCAGTAACTATGACTGCTATTGCTAAAGCAGTTACGCCGAAATTATCCCTGTTGGGGAAGTCGTGTAGACTTGCTGATGGAGGCGAAATGCATAGGTAATTCACTCCATATTTTGACGCGTATTCATGGGTGATTGGGTACTTCTATTCTCTCAAATGTGTACCTAATCAGCAGTAATCCTCCTGAGTTTTTTTTGCTTTAAAGCGGCTTTTACTTGCCATGTGCCATGCGGTATTTATATTCTTGTCTATTGTGTCGTATCATGAGCGGCATTCACAAGACTTGGCTTTACAAACTCGATCGATTATTCATTAGCATCACACCTGCCGTTGATATATAGTGAGATAACATTGCTATCATGTCTGTGACTTAGCAGGCTGTAGGTTACAATTCGCTTTTCAAATGACAAATGGTGCTGATCAGTTCTTAGTTTTTTATGTTGGTGCACCCGTAAGTCCCGAGCGCCAATTTATCACTTTAGCAAGTTCATTACAGTAGGTACTCAACATATTGAGTTATGTTAGTTTAGCTTTATTGGTAACGGTTTTGCCAAAATAAAAATCATATTACGTGGGACACGAGAACTCGCCTGATAAAAATTGCGAGTTCCTTCAAATCTTACACACCCTTTAGGTACATGGTGCATGGTTATTATTATATAGCTAGTCCGTATAAGTTCCACATGCGACCACGGTCACAATGGTTTAGTTCTAGTAACTACCATTACTAGTCATTTCCAGAATTTTCTCGACGATTCCAGAACGCAATTATATGCAAATCTGATCCAAACACAATGACAATATTATGTTTGCATTAACATGCATGTATGTAATGGTCAAGGATCACATACATCAGAGGCAACAACTGTGTTCTGTTTGTAATGAGAGAAGCTAATTATTGTCAAGTATTCAATATTATTGTTTTAAATTTTAAATGAATAAAAGTGTCCTAAGACTATGACGTAAAATGAAATGAAATGAAATGCGGTCATATTATTATTAAATCTAGAGGCCCTGCGGGAGTTACCCCCTGGCCCATTTCACAATTTATTAGGTTTGCATTTTTGCATTTGTTACAATATTGCGATGAAGGAGATCCGATTCATCTATTATTAAAAGTGTAATTAAAAATCTTTTGCTTTACATTTTAACGAGCATGTGAGATACTTACACAACATATAAGCCAAAAATAAGTTATAATTATCATACTACTATTCCTAGTTGAATATAGGCATACCCCTTAATTGTAGATAACTGGTATCAAGTTGTAATGTAGACTATTCTATTAAAATGGATAAAAATATACAGCAATAATTGCTGCATATTTTTATTATTGTCAAGAGTGGCTAAAATTCAATTCTACAGAAGTTCTGCAGAGTTTTTGTAAAGCTGAATAAAAGGAATATGCATACCTATAATGTTTATCACTATATATACTACGTACGTGTTTGTCTTCGAAGATTTAACATGATTGAAATAAAGTGAAGAAAAAGAAAGCCAGCATCTATGTTGCATACAAATTCCTATTAGGGAAGACATTTTAAATATTGTATTCTATTCATATGTTGAGTTTGCACTGGGTGACTTGAGCTAATACAGCAATACAATTAAAATCGAAGTTTTAAGCAATGACTAAGTACGACCATATATTATTTTCAATGAAATAGCTATCGTCATTCTTATGAGGAATGTAATTTGAGCTCCAATGTATACAAGTTAGCAAATAATGTAAAAAGTAATAAATTTGCTAAGCGCATGGAGAATAATTGCATTTAGGTCATTTTTACCTAAGACTTACTTAGTGCTAATCGTTACAAGTACATGATAACCACGAAGCTAGCTTTAAAACCGAATTAATGATGTTGGCATTTGGTTACGTTGACAAGGCTGTCAAACGCGGTCTAATTTTCATTTGATACCATAAAGGATGACATTGTATGGTATTTCAAAAATTTCAAGGAAGCTCCAAGAAATTCAGTCTCCAAGAACCTTTCCATTTCACGTGCTTTATATATTATATTTATACTTTGTATCTATCTTTATTATAGTATATTTATTGTTATCACCAATTTATTATATTTGTACCCTATTGCTTGGTCATGAAAATTCTATTTTAATTACCTTGTTTCTCTATTCTCTATACATCGTCGTCGAAGATTGAAAAAGTACTAGACGCATTAGGTCCCGTACCAGCTTCATGAGTGCTCCATTTTGATAGCAAAACTTCATGCGTTTAGTTTTTTTAGTTTGTCAGCATGTTGAGATAAACTTCTTTTAATCAATTAATCACTACATAGTGGCAGTTGAGTTCAGAACAAAATTTATTATTCTCCAAATTTCTCTTTACCCAGAGTGTCGGTAACGAAAATGACATTTGATGGTATTACCTATACACCCTTGCACTGAATCAAATGAAACTGAAACATGACATTAACATTCTGCTTAATGGGCCAATTGCGTATAGCTCAACGGCGATATTCTTAACGAAACAAAGATTTGCATTAAAAAAGGTTATTTTCGGGTTAATGCAGAAATTATAAGCTTCATTAAAAATTAACACAAAAACTTCACTGAATTATGGGATAGGTATTTTTAAATGACCACGAATGCAATCCATTTTCAGCGGTTGCAGAACATAAAGCTTCGACAATCTGAAGAGATTTTAGGCGATTTTCAGCATACCTACGGACTTGTTTGGAGGTTTCTTCGTCTTTTATCCCAATCTGCATCCACACATTGACTACATTATAGGTTATGGAAAATTCGTGATCGTTGGTGGTTCATAAGTTAGGGCCTGATTTTACCAGAATATATCATAGAATCGAAGTTTCTGAGGATTCTAAAATTACAGAGTAATTAAAAAGCAGATGGATTGTGCCAAAGTGATAGTAGGTAAGTAGGTATACAGAGAAGAAGAATTTGTTGCAAATCAACTTTATTCTGGAAACTGTGATAGTGGTCACACCTAGGGGAGCTTCTCCTAATGGTGACAATTGTAGATGTCCCCTATAGAGTTGCTACAGGTTGAATTTGCATTCGAGAAGCTCCTGGATATCCAGTATATCCTAGGTCATCATTAGCATCCTTGCCCCTACTAATAGACTGGAATGGCCACAGTTATTTGCAGTATAAATCTTTTTCATAACAAGTTTTTCAACTTTAAGACGACAAGGACTCTTCTAAGTTGAAAAAGTGGATTGCAACCTTACAACTTCTGCAAACAAAATAAACCTTTAAGTAATCAGCACTTTAGCAGACCGACTGTAAAGTACGTTTTGCAGTAGACTTACTCACATGTTCGCAGCTAAACCATCATCTCATGGTGCTCGTGATTACGTGACTACGGGTTTGAGTGGAATGTGAGACGTAATACATTGTCCACTTCTCATTATAAGTCATCTAATTCACTTAAATTCACTTTTGTTGCCAATATTTAACTTTTCATGTGATACTAGTAGTTTTTAGTGTGGTTGCATTTATTTCGTACTGAGATGTACAAGTGGCTCATCAGTTGATTTAGCACACACCCTATCATGCTCGACCAGGATTGATTTGAGAGAAAAAAAGGTCCAAGTAATCCGAGGCTCGCACCATTCACGCAGTATTAAAAATCTTCCAGCCTCGAACGGTTTATTGGAGTTGGTGGATGATTTTCTTAGAGTTCTTTCCGTGTCAATGTCAGTAATGAGTTATTGCTACTCGCGTGTTCTGGAGAGAAGTGTGAAAAACGACTTAGTGTACATTTGTACTTTGGCTTGAAGTGCACGATGCTCTGATAGTTCTACCGTAAATCCCAAGATATTTATGAAGCATTCTGATCTGACCCCTGGACTTTTTCTTTTATCCCAGAATACAGATAAATCTTGATTAATCATGGATTTAACATTGTCTGGAGAATCATTGTGGTCTCTCTGGTCTGTAGCTGCCAAAGTAGGAGTGGCTGCACTAGCTATATTGGCTTATCAACATCGTAAAATCATTTCCATCATTATTAGAACACTTCCCAGAGATATTATGTAAGTACATACAAATTACCCTCAAAATACCTTTCAGAACATGTGTCTTTTAATTAAAGATGTCGTTTTTGGTTCGAAATACTTAATTGTATGCAATGTGAGTCATTTCAATATTTTCTCTACGATCTCAGTGGAGCCTATCGATTTACCAAAGTCCAAATACAACTATGGGAAGCTCAAACCAAAAATTTGACAGTGGGGAAGATATTCGACAGAACGGTTAAGCGTCACCCGGATAAAAATTGCTTCCTTTATGAGGATCAGAAATGGACTTTCCAACAGGTATGCCTACGTAGTCATATTATGCTCCGAAAGAAACGCCTTTACTACAAGTAGTAATCCCTCAGTTTTTAATGATTTTGCATTTTTTCCTGACCCCTAGGTTCAAGATTATAGTAACCAGATAGCAAACTATTTCACAAGTCTTGGCTTCAAAAAAGGGGACGCAGTTTCCCTCTTTATGGAAAACTGCCCAGAATATGTATGCACGTGGCTTGGACTCAGTAAAGTAAGTATAGTTCGTCTTCTGTATTGTCTGATTTTGTTAAAAAAGCATGATACGAGGTGTTAACTTACGTTCTCATCTTGCCCCATTCGCTATCAACACAAATGTACCTAATCGTAAGGTTGCCAATTTTCTGTGTAGATTGGCGTGGTCCCAGCCTTAATAAATTTTAACTTGAGACTTCAGCCCTTACAGCATTCATTTAATGTGGTGTCACCCAAAGCCGTAATTTATGGGAATGAACTTTCAGATGGTAAGTGGTTAAAACATCATATCACCTTTTAAATCTACAAAGCCATGTTTTCAATTCAGTGCCAACACTAACTACCGTCGATTATTTCAAGCTGAATTCTGTCAGTTTTTCCAAAAAATTAAATGAAATTTATTCTTATGGTAATAATGCAGCATTGCAAGACATACTTAAAATGGGGAGCGTTGCGGATGTTCCTCTCTTCTGTTTCAGTCATGGTTCACAATTAGCATTACCTCAAGCACGCGATTTGGAATTGGAAATTAGTAAATCCTCAACCGCAGAGCCTGTTCCATCCGAAAGAGTGAACTTTACCGATAGTTTATTTTATATTTACACTTCAGGAACTACTGGTCTTCCAAAGGCAGCAATCATCAAGCATTTTAGGTATACATATATTTAATTACTTACTATATTATAAAACCATTTTCCTCCTCACTTCAAGTCCCACAGGGGAAGAGAGAAAATTGCAGTAGACTTATTTTTTGCCTTCCTCAAGTAAATAATGCATACAGGTACATACTATGCAATTAGTTCCTAGCATGCATACTTTTAAGTGGACTTATGTTTAAGCAGGATGAAAGGAAAAGGTTTAACTGAGGTAACTATCTCCCTAGATTTTTTATGATGGTTGCCGGTGGTCATTTCATGACCACGTGTGGAAAAGATGATGTTCTCTACGCTACACTGCCACTTTATCATTCCATGGGAGGAATGCTTGGCGTTGGCCTCGTATTGTTTTACGGAACTACAATGGCACTCAGAAAGAAATTCTCTGCAAGAAATTTCTGGGCTGACTGCATTCGTTATAAAGCGACGGTAATTATTTACTCCCGTTCATGTGTTTTTCCCAAGTGTCTTTTTGACGTGGTATGGGTGTGATTTAACGCAGGTTCTATGTACGCTACGTTAATGTTTTTAGGAGCACTGAAATAAAAAGATTGAGTGCCTTTGTTAAATATTTTATTTCACGGTTTCGTAGGCTGCTCAATATATTGGTGAAGTATGCCGCTTCCTGTTGAATCAAGCTCAAAATCCCGATGAACAGGGACATCAACTTCGGGTCGTATTTGGTAATGGTCTTCGACATGAAATATGGGAAGAATTCACCTCTCGGTTCAATATACCTCAAGTAGCTGAAATATATGGTTCGACCGAAGGCAATTGCAACTTTGGTTAGTTCTGGATTTTATCGACACTGATAAAAATACTTCCCGCTGATTTTGGCTCATACATTGTTTTCCCGCCGTTTTAAAGGCTCAATTATAATTGGTAACAGCTAACAGCAGCTAAGCTTGTTTGTTCTTTTTCAGTTAACATAAACAATCACGTCGGCGCGGTAGGCTTTGTTCCTAGGATTGTTTACCCGTTCTTGCCAATGAAAATTGTCAAGTTGGATTCAAAGGGTGATCTTGTAAGAGATCCTGAAACAGGATTGGTTGTCAAATGCGGACCGAATGAAACCGGAGAGTTAGTTGGCAAAATCATAAGAAATCATCCTATTCGAGATTTCCAAGGGTAAGGAAAATATTCTTTTAGTTGAAAAACTTCCAATATGGACTTTGTGCTGTATTATTACAACCCGCTGATTTTGCATTCCAAAAATTGAAAATGATTACTTCTCTAAATAATCAATTTATATGCTTTATGTACCAAACATGTAGATATGCGGATTCCAGTTCTACCAAGAGTAAGATTGTTCATGATGTCTTCGTCAAGGGTGATATTTGCTTTAGATCAGGTATTTGTTTAAGCAACCAGTAAAATGTTAAGCTACTACCTAATTGTTTATGTTTAAATAACGTATATATATTTTTCAATTGGCTTCTAGGGGACATATTAACTATGGATGAGCTGGGCTACTTTTACTTCAGAGACAGAACTGGAGACACATTTAGATGGAAAGGAGAAAATGTCTCGACTGTCGAAGTTGAATCAATCATAAGTAAATCATGTGGATTCGAGGAAGTTACCGTGTATGGTGTCAAGGTGCCGGAGACCGAAGGTAGAGCAGGAATGGTTGCTTTTTCCGCATCTGAAAAAAATGTTGATCTGGACAGACTGGCTGCGGAGATAAAAACAGCTCTACCCCCTTACGCTAGACCATTATTCCTTCGACTAGTGAATGAATTGGATATGACAGGTATTTATTCTAATAAATAACAATAATTAATTCTTCAAGGTACAGTGACTGCCGTAAATTGTCATATGATAAATCCACACGGCTTAATAATTTAAGCTAATTTATGAAATAATAATGAAGTTGTGGATAGCAATTTAATTTTCAACCTGTCGAACGCTCACTGGCGTACTTCGTCAGGAAGTTCAAATGTCTGAATGAACCAAATTCATTCATTTTATTATGAATACGATGATATAGTTAACCTTATTTTTCAAAAGTTTGACTAATAAAAATTCTACAACTGTTTAAAGATTAGAACTGAAATAACCCACGTTGAATGAATTTATGGTAACCTGTCCAAACAGTTGTAGTTCCTACCGAAGAGGGACGCCAGTGAGCGTTCGAAAGCTTAAAATTTAATCAAATAAAATAACTACCCACGACTCCATTATTAACTCATAATTAAATTATTAGACTACCACTACAGTAAAGTTTTATACTGCGATAATGATTCCAAAATAACAACGCAATGAAATTATATGGCACCTAACAATAACATCAGTAATGAAAATTAAACTTCACCTTACAGGTACATACAAGATCAAAAAGAATAGATTACAAGACGAAGGCTTCGACATTTCAAGAATAAAAGATCCATTATACTTTTTACACGAGGATAAATTCGTCCCATTGGATGCATTCCTACATGAAAAAATCACTAAAAAGCAAATACGATTTTAAATAAAACTTCAAATAAGCTTTAAAAACTATTTAAAGGATAGTTAAATAATTACAATTACCTATAACTTTACAAATAATAATACAATCGAGTGTTACACTTACATACTTTACAACAATATTTTTACGAACTGTATTTGCGTTGATGGTGATATATTATGAATTATGAAGATGACGGAAAAACTGGTGCTTTCAATCAAGCTTCATAAATAAATGAATGTACATAATACAAATTAATTTAATGGTGTGGTAACAAACGACTTCGCGTTCATTTCATGATCATGATACAAATAAGTGATAAGGCCGGTGGACATGTCGCCTTACTATTACTACCACTACAAGCTATGTAAGTAAGTAGGTATTGATTTTGAGGACGGCAGTAGCGCCCGCAAGATTATTTTCGTGTAGGCCTGGAAAAGACTTAATATTATCCAGTGTAAAATTAAACATAAACTGCATCCTTATCTGGTGCCAATCTTAAAAAATTGAGCCTTTTTCGTGTAAATTTTTAAAAACATCGTCGTTTGTGTTAATTTTTAAAAACTGCGTCGTTTTTGTGTTAATTTTAGAAAAAAGTCGTCTTTTTCGTGTGAATTTAAAAAAAATGTACATAAATTTTAAAAAACTGTACCTGTTTCGTCTAAATTAAAAAACTAGTCCGTTTTTTTAAATTTAAACGAAACAGACGCAGTTTTTTAAAATTTACACGAAAACGACCCTGTTTTTTTTGTGAAAACCTTATCGAAGGCAGTGCATTTTAAAACATACTTTGTAGGCTTACGCCTGATTACGCTGCTGGAGGATGGCTCTCTGCAGCTAAAGTTCACAAATAATACATACATTCTGCAGCATTTACGAAGTACCTACACGTAGCACTGCATTTTCGTGTGTGTCGGAATTACATTGTGTGAAGTGTGAACAAGTACCAGTCACCAGTAAGGTGAGCTTTATTGCTATTACACAACAGGACGCGAAGTAGAAAAATAAAAAGTTCCAAGACCAAGACAGACGCTAACATCTGATCGTTTCCCTCTGAAATTTGAAGTCAAGGTGTGGATATCGTAGAGGGAAGGAGTATTTCAAAGTTTTTCCAGGCAGTGCAGTGTAGGCAAGGCACAGAAAGAGATCACCAAGATCACCAACACAATTTGCCTTTGCACTGCACTGCACCGGAGAGGAGAAGAGACTGAATGAGTCGTCGCCGTCAACTTTCCTTCAGAGTTCATTTAGGTATTCATTCTCTTCCCGTGTGTGTGCCCAGCAGTAGCAGTGCTCTGGCATTGTCAGGGATGCTAGGAGTTTCCACTAACCATTAATAGAAAAATCCTTGAAGATAATTAAACTCTCCAATTTCATATGATTTAAATTCGTCTTCTTTAAAACAGATCATTCTTTCTCTGTGTCTTCTCCTGTACTGTCTATCGCGAGTTGCGATTGCGATTGTACGTACATACACATTCAGTCAATAATTGAATTAGATGTTGCGTGCAACATTCTGGCCTACACAACATCATATAACCTAGATACACAAAACAAAAATATCGACGTCTAAGGATTAGGTAATAGCGTATAATATATCGATCCTACATCCACATCCGAACGAATAAGTTACAATACAATCACATACAACTTTCAACTTCAACTTCAAGCCTTTCTGTGTAGCATTTAAATTTAATAGAAACTCGTTTCGTTCAGTGGAATCCTCATTCCTGACTGCTCACTCACTCTTCTGCTCGTCTGCTCTTCTCCTTGGTCCTTGTTCTTGGGACATAGCTTGTTTAAAGGTAACTCAAGATCATATCATTCGACTGTCTTAATCGCTACCTATTACCTGTACCATTATTACTATTGCTATTGCTATTACATATACACTTGATACACTTATAAACATAGACGTGGGATTGTTTTTATTATTATAAATCCATCTGTTGCTTGATTTTGGATTTATAGATCCCTGGAGGCTATTATTTTTCTACTTATCTTAATTGCTGGCTTTGGAAGACTGTGGAATTGAAGTTACCAGTACCAGTACCAGCTGAATATATAGAGGGAATAGTGTGGAAACGTATGACATAACATAGGAGGGATTTAAATTTATGCAAAATACTTGCTCGCTTATTTGTGATGAAAAAAGGATCAAACTGGAACCACAGCTGTAATTTGCCTTGCTGTAATACTCCTTGCTAAAGATAATCTCTTGTGTATCCTGGAGTACATTACAGCATAGATGATAGAGAATTGAGTGTGGCTGGACGGTGAAGATAACTTTGTGTTCTGCCTCAGTACTTCATACTTGACAGCTCCTGGTCAAGTTGCAGGTCCGTATTGGAGTTGGACACAATTCACAGTTGAGTCACCAGTATATATATCGACTTAACACTGTGCAAGTACAAGCTCTGACTGAATAAACCACGACAAGTGATCTCAATCTCGATAATACTGGAAATCGGTGAAGAAGAAATAGTTTCGGTAGAAGACGAATTTGGTCATGGCAAGCTCCACCACAATAAACCAACTTAAGGAAACAGTAGCGGTCACTTCTGCGGTCCATGAAGTACCGAAAAAGCAGTTTGCGTAAGGTCAAAGGTTTATTATTGGTTCCTTAATTTGTGCTTGGTGGACACCAGCCGATCGTGTGTAGGTCAGAGTTTTGCTAATCTCTTTCCTCTGTGTGCTTACTTAGGTTACTCCCCAAGGTCATTAATGGAGGCATCGCTGGAATTATTGGCGTGTCTTGTGTTTTTCCATTGGATCTAGTCAAAACAAGATTACAGAATCAGCAAATTGGACCTAATGGAGAGCGACTTTACACATCAATGTAAGTCACTACGGCTAACTTCACGTGTTTGTTTCGAAAATTATTTTTTTAAAGAAAATCCTTTTAACATTGTTTGTCAATTTTTATTCTTAGGGTTGATTGCTTCCGTAAAACATACAAAGCGGAAGGATATTTCGGTATGTACCGTGGTTCGGCTGTTAACATCTTGCTAATTACCCCGGAGAAGGCAATTAAACTCGCAGCTAATGACTTCTTTCGTCATCATCTACAGACGAAGGAAGGAAAACTTCCGGTGATAAGAGAAATGATTGCAGGTGGGAGTGCTGGATTTTGTCAGATCATTATTACGACTCCGATGGAGCTGCTGAAGATTCAGTTACAAGATGCGGGTCGTGTGGCTGCGCAAGCTAAAGCAACTGCATCAGCGGGTGGCAGTGCCGCCGTTGTTCCGAAAATGTCAGCCACAAGTATTGCGTTGGACTTATTTCGAAGTAAAGGCATTTTGGGACTTTACAAAGGCTTGGGTGCGACAATGTTGCGTGATGTGTCTTTTTCTGTTGTTTATTTCCCATTGTTCGCCCGCTTGAACTCGCTGGGCCCGAGAAAGGTATGCAGATTGATTTTATGTTGTGTTGGAGTAGCTCTGTTGGAGTAGCATCACTATTATTTCCTGTCCAAATCATCTATTTCCGCTATTTTAGTTATTATATAATTTGATACCGTTGTGTGAAACAATGCGTGATGTGTTGATTTCCCTGTTTGTAGTAAATCGAGTTACGGTGTCTGAAATTTACTTTTATTTTTTTAGGCAAACAGTGATGAAGCTGTTTTCTGGTGGTCATTTATTTGTGGCTGTGCCTCTGGATCTATATCTGCTGCAGCCGTAAATCCATTTGATGTCGTCAAGACCCGTTTGCAACTATTGAAGAAAGGCGAGGGTGAAGTGACGTATAAATCTGTGCCGGATGCATTCGGGTAAGTTTTGACTTTGCGATGTTATTGGTGTGTTAATGAACCTCAAATTAGCTACTGCTCTAAATCGTAGATTGTATGTTCGTTTTAACTGCCACTAATTGTAGAAGCGGTGCTGATGAACATGTCGTTGGTAAAGATAGAAAACCTTCAGGTTGCACTTTGCTGTTAAACAAAGACTGCAGTTAAATTCTATTTCAATCTGAAGCTTTTCGTTTCAACAGCAAAATCCACTCCGGAGGTTTTCGTTTTTCGCAGGCGATATACTTAAATTTGATATTTTGGCAGTTAATTCACAAATACAATTTACTGTCAGTTTATGTAGCCAAACGAGTATATTATTCTTGTCAGAAACGTTTGCAGGAGTGGTACTGTATTCTTTGTTTCCTGTAGTATGACATACATAAATATGATGTAGGTTAGGTACCTCATTGCTGTACTAGCATTGTGAATTGTGAAAAGCAATAACAATTGACGGATACCGGAAATATTAAGTGTGAGGATGTCTTGCCTGGTTAACCATATTACCACATATGTAATCATAATACTTTGACTTTGTAACAGGAAAATACTGAAGAATGAAGGTCCACAGGCTTTTTTCAAAGGGGCAGCATGCCGAATGATTGTCATTGCGCCACTATTTGGAATCGCCCAGATGATTTACTTTTTCGGAGTGGCTGAGTATCTTCTGGGAATCAAGAAGTAAATTCAGCGGGGGAAACATGAAGGTGCTGGTTGATGGACATTGGTAGCTTTCAGCTGTAACATTGATGCGGGACGTAGTAGATGTGTGTTGAGTGTAGGAAATAATTTTTAAATTAATATGTTTCTGTAATCGGACTATGTAAACTCGCTACTGTGCGAATATATCGTCTGGCAATGTTGAACGGATAAACATCTGGTCAGATAATAATAGACTGATGGAAATATTAATGTCTACAGGTAGACACAACTTAGTGATGTGGGTTAAATATAGTGCAAGAATTGCGTGCCATGTTCTTGATTTAATTTCAAGCCCGGGCTGCACATCTGTAGATATGTGGTACAGTAAAAGTGTAACATGCATATGTTGACGTACTGAAGCTAATCGTTACATATGGTTGGCGTTTGTGCACGTATGTTTACATACGAAGATATTTTCGTTATTATCGTAGTAGCCAGCTAGTTGGAAAACCTAGTTTGTCTCTGTACAATTACAGAAGTAACTTCTCCAGGTGATTTCTTTGAAGAAGCTACTTTCGCAGAAAATATGAATAATTAATTAATTCGGCATATGCTGCCGTGAAGACTCGTATAATTGATTAGTTAAGGGACATTCTGGTTTTCGAGTAACACTGCTAGTAGCTACTACAGCGACACAAGTTCCGTCCTGCAGAAGTAATTGCTGCCCTAGCTCTATTTAACTAAGGTTCATAATATGCGACCTCTAGAGCTACTGAATTCAGTATCATCGCTTCAATTTGAAAATCAAAAAGGCTTTTGCGAATAATACTTCTATTTAGAGATCTAAGATCACAACCATTGACATCTTGATTCAAAATAAAGCTTCATAATGCAGACTTGTGTTGCTATTTTGAATTTTTGGTCTTGTATGTTACGAGGTTGCTTTGGCACACACACAAAAGCGTTTCAATTATTCGAAATAATTTTCATATGCAAGTTACACAAATTACGGAGATTATTCTGGAAGCCAAAAATCATTTGTTTATTTTAAATTCCTACAAACTTCCATTCGATCACTAATTAATTCTCTGTTGAGCTGGGCATCAAAATTGTGAGAATTTACGAGATAGAACTATACGGTGCTGACAATAAATTTTTTTACATAATGTCTTATGTAACTTAATTCTAGGAATAACTCACTCTAGGATAATGTAACCTAACTTGCAAATCACTTTGTGTGCTCAACTTTGTCATTTTTAAGTTCATGTTAAGTATTCAGCGAAGTTATTTATAATTTCCATTGAAATATATTTGGGTTTGTTATATATGCACGCACGAGGCAATGCAAAATAATCATTACTTCTGGTATTGTACATAGTGTCCTGTTGGAACTTTACCCTCGGAATACGTAGTTTTCAGGGATTAGTTAATCGTTGCCCACATTCTGTGTGTTCTATAATTATAATTTATGTGTGGTTCAAGTGACTGTTGAAGAGTGCGTTTTGTGTTAACGACTTATACAACATGGCATAGAATCGAGTGCCAAATCGTTGTCTTCGATCGGAGGAAGTGGTTATACCATGGTAGTTTCCACATATGATTCCCATTTAGTACATTCTTTACGTCGTTTGTGTAGTCACTTACAACGTTCCAAGCACAATGAATCGCATTGTTTTAGTTTTTATGTTGTTTTGCTATCTTAGTTCCTACTTCTTGTCTTTGTTTTTATGAGAGTTTATACTACCCCACACTTACCCTTGTGCAATTAGTCTTACATCAAGTAAGAATTTTTTAATATTTTTGTTTGCAGTAAATATACACCTGTTAAAAGTCGTTATTATTGTTTAACCGTATTCTTAAATTGAATTGTAATCTGCAATATTTGGTACGCAATCATTATTGTATGAAATTGAGATGGGTAACGAATTGCCTGGAAGGCAGTGTGTAAACGTAGAAAATGTAGAACATTCCTGGTGACAATAAATGCTTGTGATCGATCAACTCGTCTGGAATTTCATTCATTCGGTTATACCAAAGTGCTATTTAGTAACAATTTATTGCATAATATGGTGTACTAGGCACTACTAGGCTGATGATTTGATGCATTACGTGTATCATATAACGGTATTCGCAACATATAAGAGCGTACGATTTATTGTTCTGTTTTAATTTTAGTTGCTGGCAATTTACAATACTCATATATAGTAGGTTGAGTCATACTCGAATAAGTTATATTATACATAGGCACCTATAAATATTCATACTAACTGGATTACGTATTAAGTAACTTCTAGCAGGCTAGACTTTCCGACCCCCCTCTAATCCATCATAAAAACATTTATTAGAGTAGACAAATTGCACACTAAAGTAAAAAATGTCTCCCATAATACATAAAATGTATACGTACGCTTTCGGATGATTTTACGCGAATAGTTTGCGTAGGTAGTTTGGGCAAATCTAAATGCTTCTACTATCCCAAAATCGACAAGTCCCTGCTTCTACGTATTCGTATCCATAGCAATTACACAGATCTGTGAAAGTAACGCTAAATTATAAACGTTGCCTTAAAATATACCTTAAGGTGGAAAGAGACTTCTGAGAGGTTCTTAAGTCTCCGTTTGAAACATTGATAAGGAATATATACAATGCTTAGTATCTCATTAACCAAACGTCATGTTGATTTCCGGATTTTACGCACTTGCAATATTACTTGGGAACCTCTCAGGAGGAACCTGTTATCACCTTAAGTAGCAACATTTGTTTGGACATAAAAAATTAAATTCTTTTGAAGTGCGCAATTTATCTTACTTGTAATAAATTATTTCGATCGTGATTTTTATTTCATTAGATACTTTAAACTACTACGGCATTTGCAGATTCTTTTGATGAGTCAATCAGACACTTTCTGACTTGTTGCCACAGTCCAGCTTTGATAAAAAAATACTCCACAGCACCCACCATGGCTGAAGGGTCTGTAGCAACAGCAGTAACTAACTCTTGAACCGAATGCTTATGAAATAACTTGCTGGGTTTGGGCTTGGCTGAGCAGGAGTTTTTAACTATTACGGTGAACATTTCGAGCATAGTATTAAAATCCTTTCGTGCCAATTCAGTCCTTTTCTTCTGTTCTTCCTGTGCAGCCTTGGGTTTTCCCATTTGAATCTCTCTCTTTGTTTTTTTGCTGATGGCAAAAATATTACGGTCTATAAAAATCCTTCGAAGCCAATTCCAGAAAGCTGATAGCGTTGACTGATCTCCGGGAGAGTCTTGTGTTTCGGAATGTACTTGGTCGGTTGTGCGACTTGAGTGTATGTCTATAAAATTTGGTACGCTCATCTCTGTTTCCCAGTCATACGATTCGGTAGAATTGCTGTACGTATCAGTATGAGAATCAGGTTGGCGAATACTCTTCGGACCGACTGGGTGAGTATGAATATCCAAATGTTCTAAGCAGTTCACCATGTTTTGATAGACAGGATAAAACTCCGCATTCATCATCTCAGATTCATTTTCAATGTTGGCTACTTTGTGAGCAATGAACCGTTTGAGAGAACGCGCAGCTGATCTGTTGATCGATGGGCATTTCAAGAGTGATAATTCAATATAGAGATCACTGAGGACGTGTAATTCCCACGGAGATAAATCTAAAGGGCTGATCTCTAAAGGAGGATGGTGATAGGAAAAAATTGATGAGTATTTCTAGATCTAATGAAAGCAAACTACTGATTTTATTTCAATAAATTGTTCCTAAATTATTTTAGCTTTCGTTAACTTGACCGACTTAAATATTAATGTTTCTTAATTTATAATATTACATGTGTAATGATTGTCCTTCAATACTCGATACATTTTTGGCGATTTGGTTCGCGAATAAAAAATCCGCGCTGTCTTGCAGATATTTTTATTTATGATACATACAAATTCACAGCTGCACAAAAATCTTGCCAAAATAGTAGCAATTCAAATACAACCTGCACCATTACGCAACCAACTTAAAAGGTTAATTCTTACATCTATTTACATCCTTATACTAATTTGATATATTTGAATGACTGTAGGAAATTTTTAAATAGGTTTGAAAGGAACACCAAACCAATTACTACAATTCATTTTAGCCTAGCCATTTATAGCCAAGCCTAGGTTGGTAGTTTACTATTTTAGTGTGAGCGAAACATTAAATTCAGTCAAGTACAACTTTAACCCTTTACGATAATTAACTAATTTAAATATTGTTTTGATTTCATTTAAGTTAATTCTTACCGTTCACTTCCGCACACGCGTATTTCGTAATAAGTGTTAAAGATATCGTGAATAAAAATGTTAATTTGTGCTTCATGTTTATTATATAATACGTTTTAGGAACTGCTCAAAGTTTTAACGTAGCTTCCTTTTGTGATTGCACTCTAATTGTGCGCTCACATTCAAGAAATTTAACTACTCTTGCTAAAAAATAAAGAATGCAATACTTAATGGTCTTTATATTTGTATTCTTTTTCACACATTAACCAAATATTTAGATGTCATGCAGATCGAGGGAAAGTTCATTGTACATTGTTTTATGGTAGTGTAATTGAGTAAATAATTATTGCTCAATTTCATAAACAAGCTTACAACTGAAAGAGAGTTGCCTTGTTATTTCGCACCACCATGATGTACGATACCATTGTCGTCATTTACTATTGTGATTCTTCTAAATATATGTAGAGGTAGGTAATTACATTCAAGAGTAGGTACCTTCCCAAAAGTCACAACTCTCACTTTTATTTCTCCCCTCCGATTGTAACATTGTAATAATCATAGCTCATTTGCATGAATACAAAATGTCAGGATTTATCCGAGAAAATATAATAGTCACACACACAAACATACTTTGAATAGAAACTGCCCCATATAGACATTTGATGAGTGTACCAACCTTGAAACCCCCGCCGTTGTTTAGTAATAACATGAAGAACTTGACGTAACTTTCAGTCCTCTTTGATTGAAAGTTGCCCAACGCTTCGAAAATTTGGTTAAATAATAAAGCAAATGAAATGGTTTGATGTCCATCCGATAACCTGACTCCGACTTTGGTAGATAATAAGAAAATATGATCTTGCTCACAAAATGCGTTTCGTCGGAAACTTTGGCTTGGGCATTTTAGCTTAGGCTTGGGTTTTGGACCCGTTGGTTTGGTGCCTCAACACTATGGGTGTTGGAATAGTGCATGGTAAGCAAGTAGTAAGTTATATGAGAAGACAAATCGGCTCCAGCCATGATCTGATAATAAAGTCTTAAGGATTTGGTTTTACGAGAACATGCACCGAGATTCCATTCCTTACTGCAGGAGCCCAACTCCCGCTTCCAGGGAAAGGCTTCTATGTATGTTCTTCCCCCAAACAAATTTAATATATTCGGTTATTCGGTATTTCGGAATGAATAGCTAGGAATGGTTGAGTTTTATACCGAGCTCGAGGTTAAAGGTGAAAGCTAAGAAAAGAATGTAAATTACGAGGGCCTACACTTCATACGTCATTGTGTGAGTGCTTGACATTGACGTTGCCTTTGAAGTTGACCCAGCTTGTAAAAGGAACCAAGAGCCAAGGAGTATAAAATCATTGATAGCTTTGTTTCACTTCTCAAACTTTACAAGTTTCCCGTGTAATAAATTTTTTTATCAAAAGCGGGCGCTCCGGACTGTGATTCTATTCAAGTTCCAATCCAACGTTCCAAGTTACCCGTAAAAGCTCATGGATGCATGGTGAAGTGTAAGGTCATTTATTTCCCTCTCACTCGAATCTCGATTGTATACAAATCTACCGACTTTGTCTGCATGCAAATATCCAGTGCCTACTGCGTGCTCCTTATATTAGTATTCTGCTTACTCACCCAAACTTATCAAAAAAATGTCAGTACTAGTACTCTTTTATTTGAACTGGAAAAATATCTGTTTCATCCGCATTTCACAAAATTAGAATTTAGTAAGAGCCACCGCAAGAGTCTAGGAAGCTACAATAGTGCTACGTGACTGCTCATATAGCAACTACAAGTACAAGTACAAGGACAAGTACAAGTAAGTACAACTAGAGCTGCAACCACAACTTACATCTAACGAGGACCCGGCACGTAACTATGGCTCAGGATCACAAAATTATATTTTTTTCTCAAAAGAGCATAAAATGTTGTCTCTGAAAGTCTATTTGCTCTTGTCCAACACTCATTGGTTTGGCCTACAGAATTTTTTAAAATTTGAAAAAAAATTCCTGTTGGGATAAGTACGCTGCAAGTGCGCCTTTCACTCATCGTTGCCAGCGTGGCGTGGTGCA
>JAAXYX010001142.1:0-25997 GCA_036851915.1 Ptenothrix huangshanensis
TGTCGTAAATTTTGTATGCTTGTTGTCAACCTGCACAAAATGAATTACCTTCCGTCTTCCAATCTTGATTGTCATATTTTTATTTCGGGTGTGTTTCAGAAGCTCGAGTCTAATTTAAAAACGTGGGAGGAGAAACTTAAAGCTATGAGCGCGGCATCTGGTTCATTTGAACACGACGATGTAAGTGGAGAATTGTTAACGCAGTTAATGTGAACAAATTAAAAAATCATGCAAGATTCTAGAAGAACTTCAAAATGAAATGGGTTTTATCCAGGATTTCTTAAACTAGACGTTGTACTTTAAAATGATTAGGGTAAGGAGTGTAATAAGGAAAAGAAAAGACACTCACGTGGAAGTTTATTTGGAATGCGATTTAATCGGAAGGATAAGCGAGAAGAATCAGCGGCGGATGGAACTTGGGATGGATTTAGTGATGAAGCGGGATCCTCAGGTAGCCAACTATGCTCTCACTGTTTCCAGTTTATTTTATTAAGAACTATGATGGGTTGTAAATAATGAAGAATCTTGAATACAATTCTAGAAGTGAAAGGAGTGGAAACGTGGTCTGCTTCAGAAGTCTCTGAGTGGTTGGAAAACATTCATTTAGGCGAATATAAATCAAATTTCCTTCGTCACGACATACGGGGAGCAGAGTTGTTGTGCTTACAGCGTAGAGACTTGAAAGAACTGGGCGTTACGAAAGTTGGACATCTGAAAAGGATCCTTCAAGCGATTGAAAATCTTCACAAAGATAGCAAAGAGTCGTCGACGTAGTCGTTCTAGCTACCTGCATTCAGTTTTTTACTATTCTTTTTAAAATGTTCCAAGAGCAGAAAATAATTTTTAATCTTTAGGCTACGAAACACCAGCAAATGTGCATACATTTTTTCTCAATTCCGTTTACGATATTTTTGAGCTGAGAACTGCTACTCTCCTCTCCCAAGGTAGCTTTTCCTCTCACCTATATTTTCCTCCTGTCCTCTGTGTCTTGCACAAATTAATTAATCATCCTACAAACAGAGATTTTTGCCAAATGATATTGTATAAATTTCAAATGTCATAAGAACACGTATCTAGCTAGAAAGGAGACAACGCATTTCCACTTACGCTTAGTTGTGTAGTTTGATTATAAAAAAAAGTAATAGTTGTTCACTACACGAAGCTACCGGGCTCTCATCGTTCGCATCTCATCACAAATAATTCTACTGCAAAAATGTGTGAAATTAATAAACCAAATCCAGTAATTTCTAATAGTCATAATCTGTAATAGTCTAAAAAACACTACAACTACAAGTATCGCTGTATTCGTTGGTGTTTCTCCGGTGTAACGATTGCTGTCATGGAAATTATTTACGATGAGATGAGAGCTGAGGAGCTTCGTATGGTGAGCACCTATTAAATAAATATAAACGCTGCTTCGTAAATCTCGTTAAAGATAAGAATTAGCGAATTCAACTGTAGCACTGAGCGACAGGTTCTATTGATCGAAATAAGTATACATAAAAGGTAGTCTACAGCACGTTGCATTTTAATAGTTGTTAGAGAGTAGTTGAGTGAGAAATGTACACACAATAGAATGATTGTATTCGCGAATTCCTGAAATAAATCAGGCTTGTTGACATGAATAGGTATTTACTACGGAATGGAATACATAATTAACGATATACGAGCGGAAGAAACTGCCGTTGGTTTTTTGCGCGGAAAACCTAAAATTAATTGGAAAAACGTGCTTTACCAGACGTACTCTTTTTGATTTTTTATGCATTACCCCAGAGAGATTTTGACGCTGATTCCACATATGTAATTGGTTTTTTGTGGCTCTCTGACAGGATAGAAAATACTGAAGGTCAAAGTTTGTGATTTTTGCATGCATTTTAATGGTATGTAAAAATTCCATGGTACGTATGTACCTATATGCCTTAACAATGCATGTATAAAACTTATAAACTTTAACCTTCAATATTTTCTTTCCTGGAGAACCCCAAAAACCAATTACACATCTGGAACCAGCGTCAAAAACTCTCCCGGATAGGACATAAAAATAAAATTAGACTCGGTCAAGTACATATATACCAAATAATGTAGTCTAATCTAGTTGCGAATGAAAAGTGTTTGGTGATAGAGGATACATAAACGGAAGTTTTTAAATATCGCTGAGCATGTTGTATACTACGATTGCTACATACTTACCTATATACCTAGTATACATATAAAACATACACGATGTTATTCTACTATTGTATGTACATACATATATACATATATATACATATATATTTGCGAAGCCATTCCTGTTGCGTTCAAATGTGAATACACTTATATTATTACATGTTAAACCTAATGTCGCTATATTACATTCGAAGATTTCCATTTTTAAACCAAAAAATTTCCTAGGTGCTATTACAAATTTTTCCAGCTTTCGCGATGAAGTCATTAATGTAAAAACTTTAAAATTAAGACGATGAAAAATTAAAAACCTTTATATACATATATTATATGTTAGAAATCGCAATGAACCTCTCAATTTTTATACCCTCGGTAGTTTTTATTTACACATTTCATACCTTTGAATACAGCTTCAATCTAGGACAGATAGATATGTATGTACCTACATAGATCAATAAATTCAACAGTAAAGGAAAAAAACTAACATGAACATCGTATTACTAGAAAAACCTATTGTGTTAATATTACATTAGTATTGTACTCAATACCTAATACCAAATAATAAAAACAAGTAATAAAAGGGACAAGGCGTAGCCTAAAATAAATACTAGGAAAACCATCACGTTTTTTTTGCGTGGTTGGTTTAGGGATTTTTGTTAGTATACTTATTCGCAGAGAATTTGAAAAAAATCAGATCTCATTTATAACTAAATTAGTAGTGAATAACGAATGTGAATTTTTGAGATTTTAGACAATTAAAAAGTATGGTAAAAACCTAAAAATACTGACCCGAGTACAAAATTGGTAAAATTATTTTTAATTGTCTAAAGAGTCAAAATTCGAGTTGGAAATTAAAAAATAATTAACTGTGCTTCGTACGTGTAGGTATCCATTTTTCCATAATGATGGTAATGCTCGGAATAAAATTTGAAGCAATATATAATTTATTGAATAATTATATGTAGCAAAGAAAGTACCTATTTGATTCCATGTAATATGTATGTGTTTCTTGTTTCCTTATGTACATAATAATTACTACGCTAGTTATACATTCTCAATTGGTTCGTAAATGGTAAATGGTGGGGTGGAAGGTATACGGATCATCTCAATGTTATGGATCCTACAGCATAACGTATGTACTACGTGTAATATTTTGAAATTAATTATTTATGTAATATGGAGATGGGTTTGAAAAAGCTACAGCATGCAAAGTTGGCTGCTATTTTATACTTACAATATTTTTAACTCATGGTTTTTTACACTTCCGAATGTGTTTATGATGTTGTTAATGTGCTAAATAGAATGCACGTACAATCAGCAGTTCTAAATACCAGCTCTTGTGTCTACATTTATTACTACACGCAATGTCACCTTGCAAGAACATTACACTAAGAACAAATATGCATTTATTAATATTGTCTTTCTTGCCTTTATTAACTCATGCATCATCATAAATGAAATTGTACAGTTCATTAAAATAAAATAATTATTTAGTATGATTTGATTAGCATAATTGAATTATCACAGAAAAATAGTAATGGTTTAATAAAACACTAACTATGCTATGGCTATCTATAGTGTTTCATTCTGATTACCTCCATCATTTCTATATGTATGAAATGTCTGTATAACCTTAACCTATACAATACACCCCATAAATACGCCTTGCATGGCCTACCCAACTACCCACATAGATAATTTCTATTTCTAGTTTCTAGTGTTATGGCAAGCTGTGATACAGAAAATAGTTCATACTCGCTAGTTTGTGTCGGTTTGGTCTTTGGTGTTACTGTTTAGTATTGGCCGTACTGGTTAAGCTACAAGTCTTAAATCTTGAATAATTCATTAATGCTACCATACTATGATTCCTCTTTCATTTATGCTTCGTTTTACAACATGTCTTTATCAATATAACAAATAATGGAATATGTTGTAATGACGATTTGATGATTTTTTCTAAAATACTACATTCGATATTAAAATGTATTCATAAATAAATTAATTGTAAATCCTATCTTTTGGTTAAATAAATCTACCACTGAAAAATTCTACATTTAACAGTACTTGCATTTGCATTCGATACTCAATGCGGTGTTTTTTTGATTTATTTTTAACAAGTACCAAAACAGTCATTTCACTCGTGTGGATTAAGGATCATCTGCGACTTCTGCTTACGTTTAAGTACTGATGAACTTTACTCAGATATTTTGTGTATATGCTTAGCAGGATTTGTACATATCAAGTGTGAATTTCTTTCGCTCACTGACGTTCCGTTGTGTATTTAAAATTCTAATCGTGGGTGTAAAAGTCCTGTAAACCCGTCATCAATCGTTTAAACCTTAGGCTAACAATGACCGTACATACTTAGCATGGCTTATGACTCAAGTTTGTTTCATCAGTGTCTTAAGTCAAAATGGCGACTAAAACGTGATTGCGTAAAAACTGTTAAAATACCGAACACAATAATCAGATGTGATAAAATCAGATTACCAATGACACAATCTACGCTAGACGGGATGCTAGATATTCAGTTCGCTTATCATTTAAACAGATGAAAGCACAGCTCAGCTACTACTACTATAGACACCACACTGGTTAAATGAAAGGGTCCTCAGACAAATTTTATGAACACTTGATTTTTATTGCACACGATTAACACGACGAGATAGTATTGTTTTGTATATATATATGTTTGATAAAATAGTATATTTCATAGTTTATATAATAATAATATAATTTATGTAATAATAATTATAATTTATTTTAGTACAATATATATAGTTTTTAAATATATAGATATATTTCTTTTTTGGCACATGATTATTGCATACAGTTGATTCGATTAATGACAAAAAAATAAAGAACAAAACAAAAAAAAATTATATACTTTATCATATTGATTATGAAAAAAGAGAGAAGACAAAAGAAACAAGTATGTTTGCAAGACCTTCCTCTCCGCTGTTAGTTCAACACATTCTATTTCGGTTAAACCTACCTACTTAATATACAAATATTGTGTGGAGGATATTGCTACTATACTTATAGTAGTCAAACAGTAGTAGCAGCATGTATAGCTATGTAAAGTATCTATGCATCTATTCCCTCAATGTCAGAGTATAACGAAGGGATACGACGACGATGCTCATCAAGTCACCAATGAACTTGACTGTAGACATGATTATAGGATGGCACAGCATTCGGTATCGAATTGAATGAGTAATTGGCTCCACCGTTATTGTCCCAAAATTCCTGGCCATTCACGGTATAGCGGACAGCAAAGGACAGTCGCGTGCTCATATTTAGTGAAAATGTAAACTTGTCGGTGGTCACATCATGGCACGACGCATTATACGTTGCCTGTTAATAACAAAAACAATTTATATTAAATCTACTAATTATTTCATCTGCTGCAGCTCCAGGTCAGACGGACGACATTTTATTTTCGTGACAACCTTCAGCACAAAATAACTGTATTTCGTGCGATTAATGGTGATTTATGAAGACAATCAAGATGCCTTTAAAAACAGCAATTCAAACTGTCAATTACTGACGGCGGTGAAATCTTAACGAAAATAAAAGTCACATCTGAGAAAACATTGACAATTAATAATAATAAAATAATAATGTGATTAATATTACTTGAAGTTCATCAGAGGACATCCAGTCATCAGTCGAGTATCGAACATATACATTTTTCTCAAAGCCTATGTTGACAACCCGGACTGTTCCTATGATACGACTATTATTGTCACTGTAAGCTGTCTCCAACATTACCTAAAAAGACCACATGAAAAATATTGGTTATAGCTTCACGCATTCTCTGTGGGTAAGCATTCTTCCTACAGGTTAAAAGTTCATGGCCAGAGAAGACTAAAGACTTTCTACTTCTTATTTATGTCCACGAACGATGGACAAGCATGAATAGCTAATCAAGTCATTAACGCCTGGTCCTCAACAAGTGTATGCATCGACATGAGTTGTCGCATTTTTTAAGCGGGAGTAAAGTGCCGGTGTCCCATACGATCAGAAGCTATGAAAAGGCTTATCTCGTTCTACTCTAAAGCTCGTACGTACTAAATATGTACACAGATAGTTATTCTGAAGTTTCGATGCAACATTGCGTCAAACGAAAGCTTTAGTGTATCAAGATTTCAAGCACTGATTATTACATAATTATAAGTCCAACTGAATTTTTTGTTTCTCCGCTAAATGACATGATTATACGCAGTTCAAATATCAAACTGGAGCCAAGGGCCATGCATCCGAACAACTCGCATTCACATTCTCTACCCTACCATTTTTTTCGGTGAATCTGTTAGAATAAAGTTCAATGGTATGCAGATCCACGGTTAAATTACGAGCTCGGATTCTATGGAATAATGCATTGCCCTCCTAAAATAGATTCAATTTCCTCTGCAGAGGCGAAAAATGCGCAGTGAAGATGCAACCAGGTTTCTAAATGCAATGCGATGTAAAAATAGACTACGTCTCATTAATGATATTAATGACATTGTAATTGTCTCAGATTTACCAGGCTAGTATGAATACCTAATTGATTCCCGTATTTATTTAAAAAAACAAACAACTTCCATATGAGATGTTTAGCATAAATGAAAAAACTTACCCTTTTTTCATGCAGCTGCTGATAAAAATTAGTTTGAGTAAAAGGCTGATGAAAATTGGGTAGAATAATACGATCCTCGCTTGGCTTTGACGGTTTTGTCTGTTGAGACTGAGTACTATTAAACAGTTGTGAAGATGAGAACGTATTGTTAGTTTCTGCAGCCAAGCTCAAATCCCTGAAAAGATAACAAAATATGAAGGATATTAAATTTATCCACCGCTGGTATCATCGACTTCTGTAAAGGTTCTCATTCCCATTCATTTTTGATAACACCAGAACAGTTTGTATCCTAAACAGTTGCAAAATCACAATTCTTGGAGTGCAGATGTATTCGCAAGTGTATAGCATTGAGGATACATACGTAAAATAATAAGTGTAAGTAAAGCTCTGAAGGTTCTTCGACACCAAAATAGCTTTTACAAGTCCAAGGATAATCACTGTACAGAATGTTCTTTAGTTCAACTATATGCAAACTATATACTAATATATGCAGAAACAAGTTCGCAAGCGGCAAACAGGGTTTTTTTCAATCCTATAGCTTCCAATTTCATGGCATATACTGACGTATGATCATGCTGCTCGAGTAGCATGATCCAAGTGAATGTGCGAATGTCTTTCCAAACAGGTTAAAAAATACATTTATTTCAAATACGTTGAGAAAAAAATTTACTCACTTGAATGCTGACAAGGGAACTTTAGGTATTTCATCCATAAAAGTTTTCACGCGTTCCAGATCAAGTCCCAGCACATCGGCGAATCGAACAATTTTTTTCGAAATTTTAACAGTATTTGTCGATTCTGTCGAATTAGTCTTAGGCGTCTTGAGACTCGAACATTTTTTGAGTCTTGATCTCTTTTCAGTGAACTCATTTTCATCATCACTATCCGATGAAGACGTCAATGATGAACCATTTGTTAATTTACTATTATGATTATTATTATTGATTGTCGGCATTGTTGCTGATAACCCATTCGCACTTCCGTTAGTGCCGTTTATTGTTGGGGTTTTATGATTATTAGTATGGGTATGGTTATGATGATTGCGCCACGCTAAACCAAATTTTGGTGAAGAGTCTACAAGAAAAAATTCAAAATTCCCTAGAAAATTAAACCCATCTTATTATTATTTGTGCCACTCAAAATTCATAAAATATTCAAATAATATCACACGTAATAGCTATAAGGCAAACGAAGCAAGCAAATTAGAGATTTATTATACGAATTAATTAGAGCGGAAAAAAAATCATGCCCAATGCCGGCTTCCTACGGCTTGTCAGTGAATGACGCAACCTGCATAGGAAATTGGCACGCATGCAAAAATACTTAGAAAATACATACTATTTTATTTTTAAATTTATATCTGAAAGATTGCAGTCCAAATTTAAACATTGGACCTGACAAGTTTCTGAGTTCGTTTTACATCTTGCCAGTGTTAAAACACAGGTCTGATATTAATTTTCATTTAAAAAACAATTACCGAATTACCATTAATACTTCCTCAACTAGAGCACAAACAGACGATTTATGGCACATAAATATGCAACAATGAATGTTCACGAAAGGGAATTGGAACAACGTGACTACGACACAGGAATTGAGGAATTCTAATTCATGCATATGACATTGACTCCACGCTACCACAAGCATTTTAACTAGAGTGTATAGCTCGGCAATTTAATTATAATGAAAGGAAAAGTTGCTTATATTCCCTATGAAATGTATAAATATATTATTACCTGCTAATGTTACTGAAGTCTCTAGAGGATTACTACGAGTGTAGTGCAGTTGCTCATTACTCGAGCTCAGGGTCTCCATTGAAAGGTCATGACCTTGACTCTCTTGGTTATAGCACTTAGTTTTGATTTCTTTTAAATTCCCAATGATTCCGGGTTGCAGAGTTACAGAAATAGAAGAACAGAACAAAAACTTGTCACAGTCAGCGGTGTCATAATACATTTGTTCTTCCGCTCATTATTACAACGTTGATGACGACAATGTGTGAACGACTACAAAGTATTTAATTATTTAAACAACGATAATTAACATTTATTAATCGACTGTGTTATTTTTCGCGAGTAATATTTCTCTACTCTTGACTTGACATTATACGTATCCTGGTTCTGGTCCTGGTCTACCGTAAATGGTAAAACGACACCACAATCGACGATAAATCGTAATTTCAGTTTCAGACTGAATAACTAAGAATCTTTCATTGGGATGAGAATGTCAATAAACTTGATGACAACCTTCAACCTTGACTCGTTTCTACTCCTTTAAATTATTATTACTCTTACGTAAAATCAGTAAGTAACAATAGGTAAGTCTAATTCTATAATATTATTTTATTTTTTGACTTTTGTCAACGATGACTTAACTCAGCTTTCGAGTTATAGTTACGAGTAGGTAAGTACACTACAGTAAGAGGAATTAGTAATTACACTGCGCGAAGCACTGAACGACTGGTGCTATTAACAATAAAATTTAATATTAACTTAACACCAGTTCTTTGTAATTTTACAAGTATCAAGTAGTGAAATTTATCGCGTAGTAGCAAGTTAATACGAACAAACAAGTAGCGATAGGACGTAGTTATCGTTTCAAGAAATTCAAGTATGCCGGAGTCAGCAGTGAATTGTGATTGTGGTAGTAATTATATATAGTGTAGGAAGTCAAGTGAATCAGGTAGTGCACAGTGTAGCGTAATCGTATTCGTCCAAACTATTGACAACTGATGAGACACGGCAGGCGGAAGGAGGATGAAGTGATCAATTAGTTACGTACAGTTGGAAATAAGAAAATAAAATAATTTATTAAAATTAACAATTAACTTTTTACATGATATCTACAGAGGATGGTGGTGGTGGAAGGGACGAAAGGAGTGAGTGGCAAGTAAAGTGTGTGTGAGTGAGTGGCACAAGTTGCCGAATAGAAGAGCAAGAGAGACGAGAGCAGGTAATAAGCGTGTATGCTGCCGAGTGAATGGTGAGTGCGAGTAGGACAAGTTTGGGAATTGGGAAGAGAGGATCAGCAGAGAGAGAGGCTGCGAAGGCGAGCGAGAGAATTTCTCTCTCTTCGAGTCTCTGATTTGTATGATGCAAAGTGTAAGGCGAATTTTGGGAATATCTCTCCGAGCTTTGGCTTTGGCTTTGGCTTTGGTTTAGCTCATACTCTCTGTGGCTTCCTTTAGGGCCTTGGTCGAAAGTTGAATTGGGATTTTCAACGATTTTTACACTCACTCTCCGTCTCCGCTCAGTCACATTCGATTCACATCCAGCCTAAAGAAGCATACGGAAAGCACTTCTTTCTCTCGTTCAAAGGGACTACCTACTTGACGTTGGTTGACATTAAAACATGATAGGAATAGCACAGGCATAGGGAAAATACGAATATCACAGTATCACCCGTACTAGTTGTACCAAAACCAATGCAGTATACGATGGTTTTATTTTTAATCTCGCGTGAGTGGATGTTTCCATGTATGTTTCCATGGATGCTCGGATGGAGAGACGAGGCAAACGCATGTGCAATTCACGTGCGGTCCTTGTGAGAAAATAGTGTACATAGCATAGCATAGCACTTACTACTCACTCACAAACAAACTGTGGCCGTCGTCCACAGCGTAAAACTAAACTCGATCATCTTTCTGAGGGGTGCAATGTCACCACGGAACTTTAACCATTAACTAACTACCAGTTACCCAACCATCCATCCATCCATCCAACAAACAAGCGAGCAAAGCCCACTAAAGTCAACTAACAACTCAACTATCCCTCGACGTAACGTAACTGCAGCACCTATACCATATCATATCATACGATGCTGCGAACAATCTAAATACCTATTCCCTATACCAGTCCACAATCTACACAGCTACACACTACAACCTTTAAAAAGCTGTACGCTGCAATTGCAAACACAATTCCGATTCCAATTCTAAATCCAAATCCAACTTACTACGTAACAACAACTAGTCACAAAAAGTCTTGTAATATTCTCCTAGTGCTTATCCCTATAGATACTTATCACTATAGTTCTACTTGTACTTACTTATTCCATTTCTCCATCGCGACCAACTTTTGTAGCCCAACTTGCCCAACTAATAACACAATGTCTTCACTCCTTTGCTCTGCTTTTGCTTTGCCCCTCTTCTCCCTCTCTCTCTCTCTCTCTCTCTAGCTGTTTCTACAGCTCGTCTTCAAATGTCTCCAAATGTCTTTAAATGTCTTCTTGCCTTGCTGCCTCAAGTAAGTCTCCACGTCCTGTCCGTCCTGTCCTGTCTTCTTGTCTCTCCAGTCAAAACCAAACTAGCTGACTTGCACTTGAGATTCCCAATTTCCAAATCTCGATTCTGTCTACTTATCCGATTTCTATTTTACAAGTATTTTCCCTATTGCCTAGTACCCTGATTATAGTACGAGTGGTAGGATTTGCTGTTGTTATGCTGTTGCTAGTGCTAGTAGAATTGCTACTATGACTTGTGGTTGGTGTTGTTGCTGTTGCTATTGCTGTTGCTGTTGCAGTTGGTCTTACTACTGATATCCTTCCACCAAATCGACTACATGATATCTTGCGTCTATCCATTCCTATTTAGGTTTCAGGATTTAGGAGTTTCAGATAAAATCATCCCACCAGTCAGTCCCGTCCCATCGTACCATCAGAAGTCACAGTCCCACAGTCACATCCATGACTTTGAAGCAAGTATTTGAGTTCAAACAAGACGATATACTAACTTTTCCGACAGTCCACCGATCACTGACTGAGTCGAACCGGCTTTAGACTTTTTAGGTACGTGGGATAGTTGTAAGGTTACTAACGAGTTACTTTCAGTTCTGTCAAAAGTCAAGCTCAAGTCGAGATTTAAAGACAAGCTATACGTCGCCGAACCATTCAGCTGATCACGTTCACAGTGCCCCAAATATTATTTATCCTTCTCCTCCAGTTAACCCATGGCTTTGCGATTATCATACAATGCGATGCATTTATTATCATGCAATAGGATACTACACAATGCCATGCATGTCAGACCATGCCGGTGATGGTTGTAGTGCTGTATAATGTACAATTACAATGAAACTTACAATTACGATGAACAACAATCATTTATTTGGCTTGACAAAAAAGTTATTATGTATTCTAGGATTTGGAGATTGTAGTGGTGGTGAAGTCGTAGTATCACGCCATCAACAGCCAGCACGAACGACCAGACCGCCAGACCCTTGGATTGTCAATAGTGGTAGTTGGAGTTGTGGTTGTAGTGGTATAGTTGTAGTTGTCTGGTCAGTATGTATATACCGCTCAGAAAGAGGATAGGGGAACAACATCAACTTCAATAATACCAAATAAGTAAAAGGCAAACGATTGATGATGCTGCAGAAGAAGACAAATATTAAACATATTCTTGTATTTATTTGATGAGAGACTTGTTGTTGATGTTGATGAGAAACGTTGGCTCTTTGGAATGCTGAGATGAGTTGCATGTGCCTATCAACCAATATGTTTTAAGTCCATTGCATTGCATCTGTAGGGCGGTAGAGCGGTAGCCGATAGTCGGCAATCTTACTCTGATTTCTTCAAATTAATTTCTAAAGCTTTAAAAAAAGATTTATAAAAACAGCACGAGTGATAATGTAAGTACCTCCTAGAAGATTGTCGGTCTCATGGGGCTTCGACGTGGATAGTGTGTGCATCTTCGTATGTATGCGTCATTGGTGAGGAGATTAGTTTGGTGAACTGGTGCATGACGATTTGGTGGTTTGGTGGTGGGAGACCTATATTTTAATCAGATAAGTCACAATTCTTATTTTCAGGGGATCATTTCCCGTTCCAGGAAATACAAACATTGTCTCCTTGTCCCACGACCAAGAGTTGCTCTGTTTACAAAATGTCTACACCATATGCACGGATAAGGCTTATCGAAAACCATGTCTTCGGGAGATTTGGTGGGTCCTAAAAATTAGTAATTCATTCTCGTTGCTCCTTGCACTCCTTATGTGTCTTGTTGTGGTGCCTTGCCCGGAATGCTTGTTTTGTATGAGAGAGCATGCATGGAGATGCTGTAATGCTGAGAATTACATGGATGCGAGGAGGGCATGTCTGCTGTGTGTAACGAGTGCCCTGCCCTGCCAGGCTCCAATGTGAATACCTAATATCCACATCACATCCTAGTTACCGGTGGACCCCTTATAACCTTCAATTGACTTGGTAGTAGGATTCAATGGCACATTCCAGTCCCAGACAGCCAAGATAGGAATTTTATCTGTGAACAACTCATTTCAAAAACTCGAGTTTGACTTACCTTACCCCTCCTTCCTGGACAACAACACAATGGACTGACCGTCCCATTATCCAACTTAATACCAATACCAATAGTGGCATGGAAAACTATGCAAGCAGAACGAGAATAAGAATCAGAACGTGCAACATGTATTGTGAGGACCGTCGGAAGAAAAACAACTCCCTAGTCTCCTTTCCTATCTAATTCTCTGTTTACAATCGCCTGCTTCCACGAGGAAAAGTACACTTAAGTACACATTTGTATTCCGCACAAAGTTATGTCGACAATCCCATACAAAGTTGTAAGGCTGGGTTTAAAGTTAATAGTTAATGCATGCTGGCCCTCACTCCGTCCCTCGCCGGTTACCACGTACCCTGTATTTTATTTTTACGCTGCGTTGACTTTTTAAATAATCTGATCTCTGAGCTCAACACCGAGCTTAACAACAGCCACTGAGAATGTCAGAAGTCAGGAGAGAGAGAGAGAGAGAGATTAGGATGAAAAAAAAACAAAAAGTATATTTACGCTTCTTCCTCCAAGCGAGCATTTTTTATCATCTTGACTATTGACAATGCTGAGAGTACATCTACATAGAAAGTGCATCGAAATATTTTTTTGTTCCTATTTGTAGTGAAATGCCGGTTGGCAACAAACCAATGCAAGGCCTAGCACAAAACACCCATCTCCACGTCTTTATTTGGAATGAGATCTCGGCATGCATTGGTGCAGTTTGGTGGTGCATACATTTGGACGTGCATGAGAATGCAGCAACGTGCAACTTTCATCTTCCATGCCATCATCCTCGTACTCATCCTCATCCTAGTCGTAAGTATATACCTAGTCATGCCGTCCACCGATGTCGATGTCGATGCAACCGGTTAGCTGTGGTGAGCAGTTTGACGCCGCTGATCTGCCTCTCACTCACTGGACTGGGACTGGAACATGTACGAGAAAAAAAATGGAAACCCGCATTACAAGATTATAATTTACCGAGCAGCAATCTTGTAGGCTGAAAACTTTCCAGTTGCTATCCTAGTATTTTGGAATTACTGTCAGAAGTCAGAACCAGGAAATAGTTGAATTTTCCTAGTAGCTAAGCCACGAAGTGTAGCCAGGCTCGAGCAAAAAACGAAGGCAGAGTGTATATTAGCGTCATTGGGAACTAATTATTTATCTGCGGTGTGATGTTATTCAAAAGTAACATAGATACATGGTCACGTACCTACCAAGGTAATTACATAGGTAGGAGGACGTATGGATAGAGATGGAGTGGCATGAGGTGACTGCAGAGATGAAATATGCTTCCATCCCAGACATTGTGAATGTGTACATACGGGGATATGTACGTTGCTAATTTCAATTAAAAACTTCCCATGAACTGTGATCATTTCATTAGGGCATGATATCTGCTGATTATTGGCGTGTTTACGAGAACAGACAATTGAGACCGTAGCGAGCTGGCTGCATGATTAGCATGAACGCTTTAATGCTTTTGTTCAGCGTCAATACAATTGCACATTTCGATTCATTTGAATTGGTTATGCAAAAAGTTTGCTTGAACAATGAGTAAGGAAAATTTATCACTAGTCAAAGAAAGTAATAAACAATTTCTCGACACCCAATTAAAAATTTGTTGACTTTATAAGTTGGTGAAATGACATGGCTTCCTTTGCCTTCGTCTGACTTGACTTGACTTTCTTGACACAGTTGACTTGGCGTGATTTGACGTTTCTTGACGTGACTTGTCATTACTTAATACTGTTTGCTAAACGGCTCCGTTACTATGCACAAAGCATAAATCGATGGATGCGTCCTAAATTTATAACTAGTCTCAATCCGCAATTAAAAAAAGATTAAAGCCAATGATACATGCAAATTGGAAATTACTTCATGAACCTACGCTTACGAGTCCACGAACTCCACTTCCTGCTGTCAGTGCACCGCTTTAAGGGACACGTACACAGTCACACATCACAGTCAACAAACAGGAGCTGTGGACGCGGATTGTGGAGCTGCAGCTTGCTCTTGGTTTGCTTCGACAGCAATCTCCAAACCAATCCTAGCCCAGCCCTTCACAATAATAATCCATTTAATCTACGTTACTCCACGTCATAATATTTAAGTAAATAATTGAATTCCAATTCCGAAGAATTTGATAAAGGATCTATACGAGTTGTTTTTTTCGTCTGCCCGTTTAGTTGATTTGAAAAATTGCATAATCGTAATAATTATTATATTTTGTAATGGTTTACTAAATAATTTTTTTGCCTTTCGTCTGGTTTTCCTCTAAACTATAATTATGAAAATAAGTGTCTAATTACATGGCATTAACTCTCATCGCTCGAGGAAGAGAGGAAGGAGAAGGAATATGTAAATTGTGTAAGTAGTTCTATGCTCAAGTGCCTACGTAAATATGTACAGGGAGATAGTTGTGGTTGAGAGGTCGCAGGATTTTCCACAGCTATATCTATAGCTATAGGTGCCAACTAGGTTTGCAAGTTTGCAAAGCCAACGGAAAGGTTTCACTCGTACGATAAGTTAGATTTGCAAAACTGTAAACACACTAGTGGAAGTACACACTACTTTATAACAATAGCACCCCATTACCTTTCATGTTAAAAAAGGATAACACTTGAATCCATTGCCATAAAAGTAGAAAGATAATACTAATACTTAATTTTGTTGACAAGTTGTTTTTAATCGGACGTTATGCAGTGGCAATGACAGAATGACATGACAGGGCTTGTGTCATTATCAGAACACAACAGCTTGTAAAAGCATAGCTAAATACCTTAAATACAGATTCTATGGACTATATGTATGTGCTGATGGGGAGTGCAAGATCAAACGTCAAGCATGAATACCTACACTAAGACTAAAGTGGCAAGTTTGTAGGAATAATTAAACTGCCTCTTCTGCTTGTACTGTATTAATGCAGTTCATGGCTTCATGCCATTGATACCATTGATATTGATACCACTAAACTAACCATGCCATAATCATAATGTAATGCTAATCATAGTGAGAGTAGATTTTATTGGAATAAAGATGACAGATCTCAAATGATTTAGAACCACATTACGATACAACAGACTTGATTGTAAGTTTAAGCGAGGAGAAAAATCAATGTCAATGTCCAAGTTAATGAACTATCCTTATTTGAAAAAAAAATAAAGCTGTTTCTCAGCTTTCTATCTATAGCGTCGCACTCGTGTTCCTATTGGCATTGGCAATTCCTGCTATATTTCCGATTACACTACATTATGTATGGAATATTTACAATTTTATTAGTACTTCGTTAGTGTTGGGTTATTATTATTACTCTATGAACTGAGCGCATGGCTTCCATCTCGTATGTTTAATACATATACCTCTAATAACTCTAGGTACATGGACATTATCGCCTCCTTACACTTGAGCAAAACGTTTCGTGTTATTTCATTTTAAACCATCCATCCGACCCATAGGGGCTAATATTATCAAGTCACGGAGTGGAAGTGGAATGAAGTGGCTTGCAATTAGTAAGATATAGAAAACACTTCTATCTTTAAGAGAAGGTTGAAAACATTTATTGACATCATATGTAGTATTTAATATAATCTCATAAATCCAACATTAGAAAGTTTGAGCAAAGGAATCAAGTGATTGTGATTTTACAGAGATGGTCAATAATAGATTATTAGTATAGGCACACATATACCCAAGTTTCTAATGTATTTGTCGTGTCTTGGCTGCGAGTAGTTGGTAGTTAATCAGTGATAAAGATACCATATCACAGTTTAAATAGGGACTGAGCGAATGGAGGGGTGTACTGTGTGCCTGCCAGAACACTAAATAGTTTAACTCTACTTGGGATGGGGGAGGGGGATAAACAGGGTTTCAACTTGATTTTGTCTCCAACTCTAACTGGAATTCTCCTCACATTTATTTTGCTAGACTAGGACGTCGAGGACGAGTACGAGGACGTCGACGAGGACGATCTAACCATCAACTCCGAATGACAACTGACGACTGGCGATGACGCCTGGACTGACAATTGACAATCTGCTGACAATGAGGAGGAGAGTGACGACGATGACGATGACTGACGATCGGAATTCTGGGTATGCAATGCTATGACTCCTGCTAGTATGACGACAAGGACTGGACTGGAATGGATCGGCCCATAGAGAAACTTTCAATGGCTACATCAAAATTGGGGATTTTTAACTTTCACTTCGGAAGACAAGTTCGTCGGCATTGGCATCAACTGCTGCTACCACTAGCACTTCATTGGACACCCCTCCACGTTGGCCACACTAGAATTTGAAAGTGTACATACTTGCTATTGCTTAATGTTAAGCCCAGTTTGCATCTGCAGTCTACAATCTCTGCTCCACAAACATCACCGATAGACAAGACAAATATATACTGCAATCGGCATAAGGTATTACAGTATATTTTTCATCCTAATATATTAAGGTAAGGTACTTCGGTTGGCATTTAGCATTTGGGAATTGGACTGGTTTGGGATATCTAAATATTCGCATAGGGTTTAGTTCTTCAGCGGTCATTGCATTGCATCATCGATTTGCCTTGGCGGATGTTGATAGATACTTGATACATAATTACGTCGATACGGTACTCCTTTACTCCTTCCTTGATCTTGAACTAGCTAAAGCAATAACACTGTTTGGTTTTGTAAAGTGTGAGGCGAGAACTGAATTCAACCGCAATCTGCATCAACAGCTGTTTAATTTCTTCCACGGTTACCGACTTGTGTTTAAGTCCACAGAAGTATAGTGTGATTTACTAGAACAAAATCGACATGGATAGCAATCAAATTCGGAGCAGTTTCATCGATTATTTCAAGGAATTGGAGCACCGATATGTCCACAGCTCTGCAACAATTCCTCATGATGACCCCACGCTTCTTTTCGCCAATGCCGGTATGAACCAGTTCAAACCGATCTTCTTGGGAACTGCGGATACGAATTCAGGACCTTTCGGTAAGTTCATTCACCATTTGCCATATGTGCATTATTTGGTTCCGTTTAGTTTACGATAAGTATTTATTTAACATTGTATTGTTTATATGCGGTTGTAAGGGTTTACATTAGTATTATATTAGTATTGCGTGGCTGGGATTGCCGACACTATTTTATTACGCAACATTTTGTTTATTTGCATAGCTCAGTAGTCAATAGTGGACTGGTAGGTAACCGTTGGAATTTTTTTAAATTACAGTTAACTTGAAACGTGCGGTGAATACGCAAAAGTGTATTCGTGCTGGTGGAAAGCATAATGATTTGGAAGATGTTGGGAAAGACACGTACCATCATACCTTTTTCGAAATGTTGGGAAATTGGTCTTTTGGAGATTACTTTAAGAAGGAAATCTGTGAGTGGGCCTGGGATTGGTTGACTAATGTGATGAAGTTACCAGCCGATAGGCTTTATGTTACATATTTTGGAGGTGATGACAAAGCTGGACTTTCACCCGATGAAGAATGCAAAGCAATCTGGGCTTCTATGGGGTAAAGTATTTGTTATATGTTGGAATAGGCAATTAGGAGTTATAATAATTTTGAATATCTCAATATGTTTGTGTTTAAATGTCCATCGTATTTTCTACAGTTTGAAACCTCATCAGATAATACCGGGATCAATGAAGGATAATTTCTGGGAAATGGGCGAAACTGGTCCATGTGGGCCGTGCTCTGAAATTCACTTTGATCGAATCGGTATGATTATTAATAATAATCAGTATTGCTAGAGAATAATTATATCAATTACTCACTATTATCGATTTTGCTTTTTGAAATTTTGACTGCACATAGGTATAACTGGGTATATTTTTTTCTGTAGGTGACCGTGATGCGTCATCCTTAGTAAACCAGGACGATCCAAATGTACTGGAAGTTTGGAATCTTGTATTTATTCAATATAATCGCGAGTCAGATGGAAGTTTGCGAAATCTTCCTCATCGTCACATTGATTGTGGCATGGGACTTGAACGAATCGTATCGGTTATTCAAGGAAAATTGAGCAATTATGACACGGATTTGTTTATGCCCATTTTCCAAGAAATCCAAGAGGTAATTTAAGTCAATTCAGACTATATGACTTAATTATTATAACTTCTCATTTAATAAATTAAATTAATAAATTTTTAATAAATGTACGTTTTTACTTATTTCTGGGAATTAGAAAACTGGAGCTGACCCATATACGGGTAAAGTGGGACCGGACGCTAAGGTGGATATGGCATACCGTGTGATTGCAGACCATATTAGGACCCTAACAATAGCAGTAACTGATGGTGGAAGGCCGGACAATACAGGAAGGGGCTACGTTCTCCGTCGAATTCTTCGTCGTGGTATAAGATACTTTCACGAAATTGGAGGAAAACCTGGACAGTTTAGTTCTCTTGTGGATACTGTGATCAGAATTCTGGGACCTACTTTTCCTGAGGTACGTGAATTGATTTAAGGTTCAACCAAACAGCGTAATCTTCTCCGGTAAAAAAAGGGATGACTGGTATTGCCTAATTTTATTTTGCAAAAACGGATTTGGGATTTACAAACGATGCAATCCAAAGATTAGGAGTTGACGAGACATCTGAAAATTAAATACATTAATTTTACGTGGGCGTTTCAATTTATTACGAAAATGTTTCCAATGCTGGACCTTAATTGTATCAAATTATTATCCACCTTGCAATCGACAAAGTGATAGAGTAGGGCTAACAATTCCAACTTGTATAACCATTGCCTAATCCTAAAAATAGTATAAGATATATAGAGGAAAGGATTCTATTATGCGCTATTGTTCCATCATTGAGTCAAGGAGACTGTCACTGTCGGTAGAAAAAATTATCTAAATGGATGAATTAAATTGTATAAATAGTTGGAGAAGTGTACCAGTACTGTCAAGTCTGTAATCGACGTTGAAGAGACCCAGTTCCTTCGAACCTTATCACGTGGAGAGCAGCTGATCAAGAGAATTATAAACAAGATTAAAGCTGATCCCAATGTAAACGATAAGAAATTACCGGGTGATATTGCATGGAGACTTTATGACACGTATGGATTTCCTATTGATCTTACAAATCTAATTTCCGAAGAGAACGGTATTGAGGTGGATAATGTTGGATTTGAAGAATCCAAAAAGCTTGCCCAGGTATTATATCGTAATTTACATTACATTATACGTACACGTACATATATATGCAATAGGACAATGTTTACTGAAGCATTAGCTTTCTTATGTTATTGTTTACATGCTTAAGTTCTTTACTTTTCTATGTGTAGGCATTGAGTGGTGGAAAAGCAGGCGGGATTGAATCAGCTACATTAGATGTACACAGTATAAGCAAGCTTCAAGGTCAAGGCGTACCATCGACTGATGACTCTGCTAAATATAATTATACATACAATGGAGCGATTTATGGTAATTATTTGACTGATGCTATAGCATGTCCCCAATAATAATTATATATAAAGGTAAAACGAAATTAATTTTTATTATTATGAAAAACAATGTTTGAAAATTTAATAGATTGTCCAAACATCAAAGCAAAAATCCTGTCAATTCATGTGGGTCAAGAGCAAAAACAAAGTGTAACCAACGAATCCTGCTCTCTCATTTTGAACGTTACGAATTTCTATGCCGAAGCCGGTGGTCAAGTGACTGACACTGGAGTCTTAACCTCCGAAAGTGGATCTGAATTTTTCGTTGAAAACGCATACTCTACTTCTGGTTATGTGGTACATAACGGAAAATTAGAAGGCACCCTTTCCGTTGGCGATGTTCTCGAGTTACATGTTGACAACGACAAAAGATTCTACACCATGCTTAATCACACCGGCACGCATTTACTCAATTTTGCCTTACTGGACTGTTGCACCGATTCCGACCAAAGGGGAAGTCTTGTTGATCCCGAGAAACTACGATTTGATTTCTCAAACAATGTGAGTTACATAGAAATTGATGTGTTTACACGCTTTTAAAGCACTGGGTAGTTATATTACACTGAATTTCTAAATGAACTGTGTATTGTTGATTTACCTTTGCAGTCCCCACTGACTCCCGTCCAACTTCGTGCAGCTGAGGAAAAAGTAAACAAAATAATCGAGGCTAATCAGGTTGTTTATGACGAGACTGTTCCTTTGCATGTTGGCAAAGCCTTAAAGGGTGTTAGAGCAATTTTTAATGAAGCTTACCCCGATCCCGTCAGAGTTATTAGCATCGGAGTTACTGTTGGGGATTCCGTTGATGCTCCTCCAACTTCCATTGAGTTTTGCGGCGGAACGTTAGTGATATCCTTTTTTATTCACGTTTTAAATAAAGTACCAAACTTTAAAATCAATGATTTGGAATTCAAATCAATACTAATTATTGATTTCATTTTTAGCCATGTTAAAAATACTGCCCACATTGGAAAATTCGTTATTGCTAGCGAGGAAGGAATCGCTAAGGGTGTGAGACGTATTGTTGCCCTCACGGGTATTCAGGCACAGTTGGTGAGCAATTTTAGTACTTTGCACTACATATACACATTACCATACTCGTATTTACTCATGTAATTCGTGCTGATTTGCAATCATTTGAATAATATTGACTTGTGTAATAATAGGCCGTAAGACGTGGTGAAGACCTTGAAAAGAAAGTTGATGAGCTCAGCAAGGCTCCAGTATTAAAGCAGATTAACGAACTCAACGAAGAGATTAACGCTTCTGTTACTGCAAGTTGGCTCAAGGTTCGGCATTCAATAAAATTATGAAATATTGTATGCGGTTGGATAATTTATCGCATATCTAAGTCTGCGTCTCACATTTTAATAATAATGTTTCATACCGAAACAGGATTCACTCCGCAAAAAACTGCTTGGATTGAAGAAAGTTATTGATGATGCTGATAGGCAGAAAAAACTGGAAGCTGGCAAGAAAATCTCCGCTGACTTGGCTGCTAAGCTGCTTGCGTCGACACCTGGTGAAATTTACATTGAGTACATACCTGGGGCCAATCAGAAGGTAAGCCATTCATCCTGAGTAATTTTAATTATGAGCATTTACAAATAATTACTATTTAAGACGTTAAGTTCGTTCGTAATTCTTTCATAATTTGTTTCGCAGATTTTGGATGCAAGCATAAAGCAAATTGCCAAAGCAAACGAAAATACATCTGTTCTTTTGCTGACACATGACGACGCACGTGTGAATGTACTCGCATTCGTATCGCCTCAGGGTATTAAGAAGGGCTTATCTGCCAACAAATGGATCCAGAGTGTCGTTAAGGTACGCCATATATACGTGTTATTTAAAAATTCTTATTTATTAATCTTTCATTTCGTTGTTCAAGTTGGGAAAATTAGTCTTTCATGTTCTATTTTGCAATCACGTATTAGGTCCTGCAAGATGGGAAAGGAGGAGGAAAAGACAACAGTGCCCAGTGTGCTGGTTCGTACTCGGACAATATTGTCGACCGCATTCTAGAAGAAGCCTCAAAATACGTTGCAGCCTCATAACTTATTCTACCGCTTTAAAATTAGCCCTATTCCACCAACATAATTTGTCACTCGTTTCGTAATTTGGTATTGTTATTGTATTGCACTCCATCTCTCTTATTCACCGTGTAGGGTTAAGTCTGCCGACTGTATTCCGTTTTGTGCATTGTGTACTTAGATTCGTCAATTTGATTTCATTAAAGTGGGCGATCTTTCAGAATTGCATTTAAACTAATGTTTCGAAGGCACTTATTTAAGCAAATCCACATCCATCGGATTAACTGAGGGCATTATGTAAAACATGCTTCATCCATAAAAAACTCATCCCCTGCTCATAATTCGAGCCTGACGGGATCGTCCGCACACAAATTCGTCCCCTACTATATACACTCATACTAAATCCTTTCGATTTAATTCCATGCCCGATATTCTTTATTAAAGGTAACCCCGATAGGATGGTCAAAACTGTGAAGTTTTGTACATTGTTTGTAGCTATAGTTTGTAGCTACAATTAAATCTGTACACCTCTGACTCTCACTTTCCATGGCATGGACAACAACAATTCGGAATGTTTTATGTTTCCTTGTTTTTGTGCAAAAACGCGATTTTTTATATGCGACTAATGTGACTGCTTTTCACAAAGCCCCAATGATGTAAGTATGCTGCATTGTTTTTGTACGAAGTCGCAATGTTTAATATTTAATATCGCGTTATATCGCGTTGTTTTTACATAGCTTACAATGCTCTATGCTCCCGCCTTTTTACACAGTCTAGCAAATGTTGTCTAATTATTTTCTCCTTAAATAAACTGCCTGCGCAGGAAATTGAAATAGAGCAGTTTCAGAAAGACTGGACTGGGCGCATACATGTAATTGCCTAATTACGCTTCAATCACGAATTTCCAATAATTCAAAACGTTGCGATTGCATTTAAAAGCGAAAAGTTTTAATTACGACTTTTAAGATATCATAAACATTTAATTTATGCATTAAGTCTTAGAAAAGGTTATTTATTATGGCAAGTTTTGAAAACAGCTTTAACACTTCGAATACGAATTTGTGAAAAGTCCCAAACTAAAACAGTTTACTTTTACCTACGATCTGTACTATCTAAAATGTTGTAATTACGACTTTTCTGAAAAATAAAAACGTTACACATGCAACTTTTTTGAAAAGCTCCAATTCTTGCATATCTCAATTTTTTAATGAGTCCACAACGTTCAGTTAACGAATTTTCAGGAAATGCATGGATGAGAATAGTGGTGTAAGATTGTCAATAGTGTAAGTAATTGTAAAGTTTGTTTGTAAAGTTTCCATTATAATTATATGGGTTAAAACTTGTCCCATCACAATATCGATATTGTAAGCTACAGTCTTACAGCACTAGATGAGGAGGATGAAATAGGTGGAGGATGAGTACTAGTATTAGAATCAGAGATTCGTTTCACCTTTCACCTGCGATTTTTAAACCGCAAAAAATCTCCGTTTGAGTGAAAAAGTAGTACAAATAGCGGCTTTAATCAAGAGTTAATCATTGACTAGATTATCAGACATGTAGTACGATTTCAGCATTAGAATTACGCGTTATCTGTTACGATTAATGGTTCTGCATCGCCTGATAATTTATTTATCTGATAAACTAATAATGCATTGCGGATACGGATGACTACTCCGAGGCGGAATAACATTGCCGATTAAGTGATTATTGCTGATATACTGTTTTAAAATTGTTCAGGTTCAAATTATGAGGTCAGAGTTGTTTTTAAAATTTTTCCGATTCCAGAATAAAATAAAGCAAGGGGTGAGGGACCCTTTTAGTGGTAAGAACATGTGCATGCTAAAATTGCTAAATCCCATTTCATCCGTAATCCGCTCGAAATGAAAGTCGCAAAACGAAAGTATTTTTTTTATCGAACAAAGCAAAAAAATGGAATCAAGTTTCAAAGTACATTTTTTTATACTCTGCATGGATTATGGATATAATTACTGTTGTCCAAGGGTGCATCTGCACTAATCTGCGGAGTTCACAGAACAAAGGCGAGACGTTCGTTTATTTCATCAGAGTTCGCATCTTCGCAGTTTTGCAAGGCCATCGGCTATTGCTACCATTCCTAGATGCAGCTGCAGTACCTGCTTCGATGAAAAAGTCCCTCTGTTAAAAATAAAAACACAAGAATTAATATCAAGGTAGATCATCATCCTTTAAAATTAATTAATTAGTAATCCCTACCACTACTAGTTGATCTTTCAGTAAGTAAAGTTTTGATGCTTAAAGATTTCGAACAGTTCGACTTGAATTTTCCATGGCCAAGGATAAAGAAAGGATGAGTTTAGGATTCGAGGTAAGGCGTAATTTGGTCGATGGGGAACCAGTAAACCAGTGTGAATCATACGTGTATTCCTCCGCCATTGCTGATTGTGCTGTGCTTATTTTTTGATATGATGATTTAAAATCACAGTACTTTCATTTCATACATTCACCTTCACTGATCCCTGTTACTGTTGACTGTTGTGTGTCACTATTACCTACTCAAGCTGCCTCTTTGCACTGTACAATCAATCGATATTCACAAGGAGTTTAAGTGAACGAATAACGCATAGCGTAGTAGTTTCCTTAAGTTTTTTTAGGTTGAATTACGATAATCATAATTCATAAATAATCCACTTCAAAATGTCTGTGTTCGGAAAAATATTCGGTTTCAAAAAAGATGAAAAATCCATCACGACTGGCGAAGCGATTCAGAAATTACGCGAGACAGAAGAAATGTTGGTCAAGAAGCAGGATTTCCTTGAAAAGAAAATTGAACAGGAATTAGCCACAGCCAAGTCTAATGGAGTTAAAAATAAAAGAGGTAAGCAATATTAACAATTAAGGAACCATTGACCAGAATTTAATCAGACCAGAAATGCCGATACTTATTTTTTGATGTTTGATGCATGTAGTTACTTAAGTTTGAAGCTATCGTACGGTGATCGTGATGAATCACTCATGATGATTGCTCTTTGTAGAATTTTGCATGCTCATTTTTGTTCGTTAACATATAGAGAAATCAAAATTCAATTTTTTAATTGGGATTGACCGATGCGACCCATGCAAAAAAGTATTACCGTTTGAATTTTTGTTACTCGAACGGACAACAGATGAACAGTCAAGAGAACAGATCGCAGATTTGAGTCATCGAGAGATGCAGTTGAGTCACTAATGACAATGACCAAGTGACTCGATTAAGTCTCCCGGTAACACAATTGAATTACCGAAAAATTAAAACATTTGTGTTTGAAGTCAGCAACCTAGAAAGCTTAGGATCGCACATTTAACAGATGTATGCATGACTTGAGGTACGTTTTAGTTCTAAAGCATGTATTTTCGTGATTCCATACAAGATTTCGAGGTCGTTGGAATAATCGAAGCTGGAAGCGGGGTAGTTGCAATAACATTACTTCTGTA
>JAAXYX010001143.1:0-25994 GCA_036851915.1 Ptenothrix huangshanensis
AAGATTTTTTGAAAAGGCCAAATTTTTTTAATTTACGCATTTTTTGAAAAGGTCTAATTTTTTAAAACGCATTTTTTGAAACGGTCTCATTTTATCAGTTAACACGTTTTTAAAAAATGTTTTTTTTTCAAATGACATTTTGAAAAGGTCTAATTTTTTTAAACAACACTTTCTGAAAAATGTAATTTTTTCCAAATTTTTGTGAAAGCCGTCAGCACCCAAGCACGCTTTTGGGGTACGCCTCTCATGTGAACTGTGTGTTTGCGGTTAGAGAATTCATGTTCTCGTATCACACACAATTAAAGTCAACCGAGCGATTAAACTCAATTCTTTCAACAATCCTTTGGTTTTTCTCTCTTTTAAAAATTTACAGCTTTCCATTCCACTGCGTGTGGGTGCTGGGAAAGGCTCTAAGGGAAGGAAATGCTGTGCAATGCAAAATGCAATGCAATGGAAAGAAATAGGCTGGAGGAGGAACGGCAGGTAACTAGCTCACTCGTGGCTTCTCAGCTGTACACACAGTCAAGGTAGAAGAGGCTCATGTCATGTCCTAAGTGCTCTTCACATTTCTCTCCAATTCTCATTTTAGACTTAAAGCGCCGTTTGCCCTTTCATACGTTTTCCCTTCCCCACCTACCTGTGCACCGAAACACCACAAATTGAGCTCAAAAAATGTCATCTGATTTATACTCGTAGCAAGTCTTTCTACATGTGGAGATGGAAGACAATTTTTCTTTTCCTTTTTTGATCCTCAAATGATTTCTTCTGTTGCTTCGGAATGCAGATTTTATTCACGCAACGAATTAGATAATTTTATTAATAATTTTATGAAAAATCCGATTGCAATCAAAACCTTTTTAATTCAAAAAAACTAAACTTGAAATTTTTATTCAACAAACATTCTTTATGAACGATTCACACTTTTTTGAAATAGAATGTGCCTGCTGGATTTTGGGGGTATTTTTTATTTTTCTCCAAGAACTGTTTGTGAAAACTTCCAGCATTGAATTTGCTCGTTTTTGAGAACGTCTAAAATTTGAATTTACTCGTTTTTGAAAGCATCTAAAATATGAATTCACTCCTTTTCGAAAATGTCTAAAGTTTGATTTTACTCGATTTTGAAAACTTCCATAATTGGAATTCACTCGTTTTCGAAAAAGCCTAAAAGTTAAATTTACTCACTTTTGAAAATGTCCAAAATGAAGTTTACTTATCGTTAGCTTTAAAAACGTCTAAAGTTGGATTTTGCTTGTTTTTGATAACGCCTAAAATTGGAATTTACGTATTTTTGAGCGTGTCTGAAATAAAATTGACTCGTTGTTTTGCCGTCTAAATTCAAAATGTAAACGTACTGCATCCGAATGTCTGTAAACTCTAATATTTCGCGCTTTGTGAAATACGAATAAATTCTGTTCTACAAGAAGTTGTTTACAGCTGTTAAAAATGTTTGGGAAATGTGGAAAGAAATTGGAATGTGAACTTGAAAGAAAGTGTAGAGAAGGGAAAAGACTAGGATTGAAGTTGAAAATGGAAATGCTGATGAGGCGTGTAGTAGTTGAAGGATGATGACGATTCTACCGGAATACAGATACGCCGTTTTGACTGCTACGATTTGCTTTAGCCTTCACGATGCAATGAAAATGAAATGACGAATGACGACGACGTAGGTATGTATGTATTAGTACAGGAGACTATAAAAAGTGTATGTATGCTCTGCTGGTAATGATAGGTACATAATATTTGGATGTATGTGTTTGGAGACTGTGGGCAAGTGCGAGGGCTACAACTGTACTGGTGATGATTGATGATTGTGATTGGAACAACATTTTAAAAGTAACAATTTTTCTATGAGAAAATCGATAGAATGACGAGTCGAAAGGAAAGGAGCTCCTGGGCGATACAAATGTACATCAAATCAGACCAAATCAAAAGCGTCCATTACAAACGTCCCCAGAAAAATTGATTCGAGAATTTCTCATGCATTTCCATTCCACCGAGAAATACTGGCCAGCAATGGATTTTCTTTCTTTAATTGTATTTAACGGCATTTGATTTAACTCGACTCTCCAGTACCTTCAACTCCAAGTCAAGCGAACAAAAAACCATGAGGACTCCTTTCCATCTCAATTCTATTTACATCACTCTCAATTCCCAATTCCGTTTCCATTTTTGTATTCCACTCAAGTCCACGAGATATCCGTAGCCGCAACACACGCATTTCCCATTTTACTTCAGCTATTACCTTTATATGAGTCTCCATCAAAATTAAAGAAAGCAAAAAATCAATGAAAGCTAAAAGAAATCTAAAAAAAGCATCCTAAAAACTAAAAATACACATTTATGAATTACCTTCCAAATTATATTTAATTTCTCTCAATTTTCAAATCATTCCAAAAATCAAAACTGCTCTCTTTCATATTTAGAATCTTTTCAAATTTAAATTCAATCGCCGTTGAAATTGGGATGAAAACGATTTCAAATTATCTCAAATTAAAACTTACACATTTTCAATTAGAATTTAAAGTTTATGAAATTGTCCAAGAATTTACTATTTATTGAACATCCCTAAAATCTGAATATACTAGTTTTTGAAAATGTCTGAAATTTAAATGCCACTTTTTGAAAGCGTCAAAATTTGAAAAACTGGTTTGAAAGATGCTGTTGAAGTTGAAATTCAATGTTTTAAAAATTTGTAATAATAAAAATCGCTACTTTTTAAAAATGTCTAAAATTGAAAATCACTCTTTTTTAAAAATTTCAAAAATTGAAATTTACTGTTCTAAAATGTCTAAAACTAAAATATACTGTTTTGAAATTATCCAAAAATTAAATTTATCGTTTTGAAATTATCCAAAATTTAAATTTACCGTTTTTAAAATATTCATAATGGAAGTTTACTGTTTAAAAAATACCTAAAATTGAAATTTACAATTTCTTGAATTTTCGCGTTTGTGAAACGGTGAGTGCAATAAAAATTTTTGGAATGACCTCAAGAATGCAAAGTAGAAGTTTGTGAAAAGTTGGATTTTCTCGTTGAAATGTTCTCGAGAATGCACCTTGCCTTGGTAAGTAATATCCGGTACAAATGCAATAGAAAGTAATGTCATGTACCTACAATAAAAAGTGCAATGGAATCTCCTCCATAAAAATGTCTACAAAATAAAAGGAAAACGCACGTGTTTGAAAACAGGTTGTCAAATAACACCGTTGACTTTTTATTTGCTCACATTGTCACACAGCAAACTGACAAATATTTTTGAATGAAATGGAAAATTAGGTTTTAAAATTTTTAAAATCCCATCATTGTCGTATACCTACATACATTTGTAACTACCGTACCCCATAAGCTTGTATCATGTAAGCCTTGAGCTAAATTTTCATCATTCATTACATTCTACAACATTTTTTTTTTACAAAATCAAAATGGCTTTCGTCATGTAATATAATAGCACACCAATTGCTTCCTCAAAAGGCCATTTTAATTCCAGGCATTTTGTGTTCAAATTCCAAGGCTTTGTTTCAACAACACAATCTTTATTATTCCTTCTACCCGACTATGTATGTATCTTCCTATGTATGTGTGTATGTATGTATGTGAGAATTACAACTTTCACTATCCAAATCAAATCAAATCAAACCGAACCAAACCAAACCAAACCAAACCACACAATCTTTCGCAATTCAACTCAGGTGATTATTTCCAATCGATGATTCTAATGCCCTACCCACGTACACATAATAACAAGATTAAGAAGAGTAAATTAAGAATGACAAGAGTTGTGACCAGATATTATATTCGTACAGGTAAAATCAAAATGGAGCCTATTTTAAAAATAATGTGAATGAAAAGAGACTACGTTGATGAATTGTCTACTGAGGAAATGTTCCGACTCGACTAGAATATGTATGTACGGGTAGTGTTAAAGTTAGTGTTAGTATAATGTATAGTTAAATGGTAATTATACACCTAGAGTATGACTAGACTATGTAGCAGTAGTAATAGTATAATAATGTAATAATAATATATATTTATAGTATTAATATTAAGTGTGTATAGATCACTGTGAATCTCAAAGGCGTGCTCTCATCACAGTCGTTGTAGTTTGGAACAGAGCGAACACGCCAGTTGATTTTCCCAGTGTATTCCATTGGTTTCCTTCACTTTTTTTGTATCTCACTTTCTTTCTAGCATTTGTATTTTTTTTGTTATTTTTGTAGGTATTATAGTAGATATATATATTTATATATGCATGTATGTATTAATATATATATGTGTGTATATAGCACTATCATCCATATATACTTGTACCACATATATATCATATCCACATAGATATAGCTATATATAGATGATAGCGACAGCGAGAGCGAGAGCGATAGCCGTGGCTAGAGAACTGTGTATAATGTTCCTTCACCATCCCTACCTCAGTCGCCTAGCCTAATGTATCATTATACAATACACGTTTCAATTTCCCTTAACTCTATGCTCCTATAAGTAGTCAAGTGTATCATGGATGTATTTATAATTCAATTAGCTGACTGAGGTAAATTGTATTTTCGTCCATTGTAGTTTCTTAACTGTACATTTTTTACACATGACATTTGTATCTTTATATAATTATTTATATAGATAGATATATATGTGTGTGTGAGGTATACTTTTTAACATGATCACTTCGCCTGTGATTTTATTTTAGTATGCACGTCTCTCTGCTTATAATTGTAATATAATAATTGCAAGTAAGTACTAGTAATTGGGATTGGGATCGATAGTAGTAGAAATAGTGTATGTATGTAGTTTTAATAATTCCCTCATTTTACCGTAGAGTAGTGTAGTGTAGAGTTATATGTGTATCGATCGGCTTGCTACATCCGGCTCGAAGGACCAGGACCATACATGATTCCATGTACCTACATATGTTTTACTCAAGGGTCGATTGTAATGGTATTATGTGTAATTATATATTCAATTACCTAAATGTATACGTCGTTTTTTCTCACATCCGGCTCGAAGGACCAGACGTAAATTGGTTTTGGAAATATTTTGTGTAGCTTCCGGCACACATTTTAATTGCCTTCCCCATTCTCCCTTTTGTATCTCTGGGTTGAAAATTTGCTTCCATAATTTGTTAATATAATATAAAGAGATGCAATCATTGTATTTACACTTTGTCTCTAACTTTCACGGCAAAATCATCCTGCTCTATATAATTATACAAACTATAATTAGTAGGTAGATATATCTTCATATATATGTAATATTATATCAGTGTATGTATAATACTATGTGTATACCAGTATGTTGGATTAGACACGTAATTCTTGTAGCATTCTTTGTTACTCACAAATCTACAACTATGCAAATGTAGTGTATGGTAGTGTACTCTTAAGCTAGTCAGTGTTGCGCAGGAAAACAAAGCTAGATTGATGACTAGTTCTCCTTCCCTGTATCAAACTCTACGACAGAATTTAGCGGGAATTTCGAATTATAATATTTTAAATTGCATGTAGTAAATAGCCCTTGGGAGGCTTCTACACTTCTACCTTACCCTATGTAGGAGACACTAACTGCACTATTTAAAATTGTATCGACTATACCAACACCCATAGCTCTCTCATCACTACAACTACCTATACATCGTTGAATCTTGACTGAGTGTATATGCATAGTATAGCATTGAATTATGAAAATGGTTAACTATGGAAAGCTATGTCTATAAGTAATCTATCATTATGTATACCTCCATATCCAGTTGCTGTTTCCATAAAAGTATCTCTATCTACATACATACAAAGAAAGAACCCCTCCGCCTCTTTAACTTGTAGTTTGTGTAGGGATTATAGAAAAATTTGGTGAGGCCAGTGCCGAGTCCCCTTGAATTTTGAATTGAATTTTTGAAAAGACCCAAAGTCCATTTGAACACTAGCAAGAGACGTGTGACTAGAAACAACGATTATTCTCTAGGAAGTGAAGTGATATCTTAGACAATGACACTCAATTAACTAAACGTATAGTTATATACAGATACACTTATCTAAATTCAACACCTAATTTATTTATTTATATATTCGCCCTTCCTTTCGCCTTTGGACTGGACTGCGTGTCATATCGTATCGTAGCTTCTTAATTTAGGTAGAAGTTAATTATTTAAATTAATTTCTTTATACATATATATTTTTTAAATTATCCTTAATTTCAAAATGCCAAAATTCCATGCCGCCATGTTGGATGATTTCATATATTTACTTCTCGTTTAAATATTTATATAGTTTGCTATATATTCAGTATGAGAATGAATTAGTAATTCTGTAGTATATGTTTATAGTGTGTATATCCCTGGGTTCGAATAGACACCCACCCACTCAACTTACATAAATGTATACGTAGAAAAGGACGTGTCTCTAAAATGTATATGTATAGGCTAGCCTCTATATGTATATGTACACTTAAATGACTACTGTGTGTAAAAGTGTGAGTACTAATAAACCATGAAATTCTTCTGTCCTCAACATCATCTTTTAACATTTGAATTTCCCGGGACCATTTCTTAATGAAGAGGTAAGCATAAGATTAATATAGTAACTAGGTGTATATTATAGACTACTTAAGTTGTCTATGTTGAATATAAATTACCTGCACATATACTAATACTCGTGGGTGAAAGTCGCTGATTAATTCTGGAGCGACTTGTGATTAGGTAATTAGGAATTAGTAGTTGGAGTAATACTTGTATCCTGTACAAAGGTGACATACATTGCTGCTTTGACTAGCATAGCGTAGATGAGTTTGACTCGGAAATGACTGCCAGCTGCAGTGCATTGCTATGTACATTAGTTCTAGTTGAGTTAAGATTGATTCGTCGTCTCGTGAGTCTAGCGACGGATGCTCTTCTAGGATGTGGGGGTAAGGGAGAAAGAAACACGGACTGACTGACTAACCTTTTCACGAACGGGCAGGTAGACGAGTGATGGGACAAACAGTCCGGACGACGACTTGATCGACGTCTGCTGAACACTCTTGGCACATGGACTACTTTTGTCTTTGTCAGCTGCACAAGGTTGGGGAGGGAGGGCTGAGCAACCAACACTACTCGCCCCCTTCCCTCCCATCCTCTCACCCTCTACACTCTCCTCATCCCCTTCGACAGATGATGGTTCACCGTCCACCTTTCCACCTGAGGAACTTCCAGCATCCAAATCTCCACCTTCCAAATCTCCCTTCACCTGGGGCTCCACGCCACTCAGCGTGTCCACATTGCTCCTCCCACTCACACCCCCCGCACCGACCTGACCGCAGCCACTCACCCGGTCTCTGTCTGTAGGAAACAGGGATGAATTCGCATTCAGCAAGGCGCCGGGAACTTGACTTGTAATTTGAATTTGGTTCTGCCCTTGGATTTGGATTTGGCTTTGACTTTGCTTTGAGTTGTGTTTCCCAGACTGATCCTCACTCTCAAGTTGTTGCTGCTGGGTGAAAGGAGTTGCAGCTGTACTAGTACTCGTGGCTGCGGACACTACAGTAGCTTTGGCCGAGTCAAATTTATCTTCGTCAGAGGAGCAGGAGAGGAGAAATCCTTGCATAAGATAGTTGCCCAGAACACCTTCTTGCGGAATGGCACGACCTTGTGGCAAAGATTCTAATTCCAGATGATTCCACGTCTGATGTCCTTGTCCGTGGCGTCGACCATGTTCACGTCGACTTTCACTTGGTATCCCATCGTCATCTTGATCAGTCAACTTATTCCACGTCATCAGTCTCATGCCAACATCAGTTAAATTCCCATCCTCGGCATCCTTCCCCGTGCTTTCACTCTACACAAACCAAGAGCAAAAACCAAAATATGAAAACACATGAGATACCATCATAAATCAAAATTCAGGCTGAGGAGAAAGTTGGAGAAAGTGAAAGCAAAGTGAAAGTTTTGTTTGTACACACATATGTGAATAAACTAGTAGGAGGAAAAAAGCAATGAAAAAATCCAGTTGGAGAAAGGAGAAAGCAGACCATTTTTTCTCTTTTCTAACTTGGCTAAGTTTTTAATAGGAATTTAGTAATAAAACACAATACACACAGAGGGCACATAATTGCCCGTATGAGCACAATTTCTACCGTCCTTATTTCCCTATTTCTCCACTATTTCCCCTTCTCTTGGGGACATTTTAATTTAATTTTAAATTTAATTGTTAGCCCGACTGTACTGCATGTGTGTGAGTAAGTGTATGCATACGATTATGCATTAGAGAGAATGTAATAAAAACTACAATATACAAGATTGCCAACTTTCTCCCGGCTCCAAGGGTACATTGGGATCCCGACGATCCAGCAGCAGCAGTTCATTTGTCATCTTTATTATAGGATCAAGTGCTCATTGAATTCATCTTGGAATTATTATGGAATTCCCCAGCATCAGATTATAGATGGCTCAGAAGGGAGGGAGAAAGTGGAGAAAGTAGTAAAGTGGGAAATCGTAAAGAAAGGAGATAAAGTTGAAAATTGTTACATTAATTTTCATAACTACCTACCCAACCAAACCAAACTCTAGTTGCCTTCACTTTCTCCCTCGACCAAAGTGAAAGCGGAGGCTGGCATGGCCACATACATGCACCCACACAATGCCTTTCATCAACTCAATTGGTCCATTATACTTGTTTTATGAATCTTCATGTACCTTTCTCCGTCTAATAAATACTTAATTGTCCTCAGCTTTCCTTCATACACGAACGAAAAATGTGTAGCGTGTAACGAATCTCTGAATAGTGGCAAAATGTATGACCAAAGTAGGAGAGAAATGGCAAAGGAGGAAGCAAAGGAGTAGGTGAACGTACTGGAGAAAGTATAGAGAAGGAAGGCCGAGACAGCGAAGAGCAGAGAAAGGTGTCGGATTGGAGCTAAACCAGAAAGAAGCTAAAGCCCTTTGGACTTTTTAAGACGAAAAGAAACAAGTAGGACTAGTGGGTTTAAATGCGGGTATAAATGCTGACATATGGATGGGAGAAAGTGTGGAGCATGTTCGTCGTATATACAGCCATTTGCAGAAGACCCAAGAGGTTGTCTAGAATGTTTCTGAAATCCAATTAGGTTCATATTGAAAACTGTTTACCCTGTGAATGGGACACCATTGAAAAATAAAGACACTCTTGGGTCCCATAGGTTCACTTAAATTTCTACACTTTTCTTTTCCCTTTGTAATTTTCAGTGGTACTTTCACCTTCTCCTTTCTCCTACTTTCACTCCCACCTTTCTCCTTAAAAATCAAATGTACAAAATCCTCTCGGCAGTATGAACATGTAGCTATTTGCGTTCCCATCTTTATTTCCAAATTAATTTGCTTTCTCCTTTCCTTTCCCTGCACATAAGACGAATGTAATGAGATGTTAGCGCACAGTTCAATATACATCCAAACAGGTACGTAGGCAGTTCCATAGGCATCTATAATTATGCGTACTCTATGTGTAGAAAGTAGAAGGAAGGACTTTCGCCCGTGGTGAAAGTTATGCCTGTCTTTCTAACTACCTGAGGAGTATTTAAGGACGAACAGAGGCCTAGAGTAGAGCACGTGTGACGTGGAGAAAGTGACATCATTGTGGAAATGCCACGATGGTGAAAGTGTGGATGGAGAAAGTGAAAAGTGAAAGTCTGCTAGTAGAATAAACACTTGGAGCAGAAGAGAAAGCAAAAGAGAGAAAGTAGAAAAAGAAGGAGAAAGCAAATGTAAAAATTAAATAGCCGTAGACTTACATGACGCATGAAAGTGGAATGATGGACGCGGTTATGGACGACAAGTTTCTGGTACTGGCTACTCTGGAACTTACACTTACGGCACCGGAAGTTGTTGCTCTTGTGTCTGCTATTGTGACTGTCTCGCACTTGCTTTCTCCGCGACCCATCCCCTCCCCCTCTACTTTGATGACTTTGTCGAATGTGGTTCGAGCAATCCTCACGAGACTTGAATCCCATGCTGCAGAATGAGCAACGGAAACTGCTAATCTTCCCCACCTTCCTCTTCTTACCCCCGCTTTCTCCACCTCCAGACAAGTCTTTCCCTGTCAGGAGAAGCATCGTCTCTTCGTTCCCCTTTCTCCGCTCCGGGTCACCTTCTTCCTCATCCTCTTCCCTGTTCGGTTTCACTCTTCGTCTTGAATTCTGAACTACCACCCCTTCCCTTTGTATCTGTCGAGAATGATGGCGCAAAGCTCCTTCACTCACCTCCTCCAATTCCTCCCTCCGAACCAAGTTAACACCGGAACTTTTCGTCATTGTCAAATCCTCTACCCCAGGCTCTGTTTTGATGACATGCTTCCCCACAAGGGGACTGGAAGATCGGTCGATGTCATTGTCATTGTCATTGTCATCATAGTCTTCGTCATGCTCGTCCTCATGGTGATTGTTATGACGTCGTTGTTGTTGCTCTAGTGCCGCCGCATTGGCCGCGGATTGCTTGAGTGCCCAGTAAAGACTGTCGCTGGAATTACCCAGAGCCCCATTGAGGACGGGGAGTGAGAGGGCAGAGAATTGTTGCTGACCTCCCCCGACCTCCTGTCCTTGTCCTGTCGGACTGTCCGAAGGAGGTGGGAGGAACGGGAGGATTGACCTGGAGGAAGATGTCGATGACGAGGACAATGTCAACCCTCCTGAAGTGACCGGGGGTGCAAAGAAGGGCGCAAGGACCCCCGACATCTGATGGCTGATGAGATGCTGTTGAAAAGTCTCGACTGTGTGAAAAGAGTGGAAGCACATGGGACACTGGAATGTGTTTCCGGAACCGGAAGTACTTCCGGTCTCAGTAGAAGGAGGTGTTTGCCGTTGCTCCTGTTGTTGTTGCGGGGGTGCAAGGGGATTCGCTAGTCCCGTGTGTGTTCTCTCATGAGCGTAGAGATAGACGAGAAGGGAGGTGGTGAAAGGGCAGTAGGCGCAACGATACAATTTACTCGAGCCCCCCTCCATTTTCTGGAAGAGAAGTGAGAGTGGGTCGAGAACAACGCCCACCCTCTGCGAGTCCTGATAACTCAGCCCAGCCGCTAGACCGGCGCTCCCTCCTAAACTCCTTGCTAGACTTGGGTCACCTGCGGCCAGCTGACTGGCGTGCTCCTTGATCAGATGGACCTTCATGACTTCCATGTCGTGCGTGGTGAAGCCACACAAAGCGCACTTGTTCCCATTCGACCCGTTGCTCGTCATCGGAAGTCCTCCTCCCGAGGAAGTTTGCGAGGAGCTCAACTTTTGTCCCCCAGACTTTCCCCCCGATTTCCCCTTACCAGAAGAACCTCCTCCTGCAGTGATTCCAGCTGCACTCCCTTGCTTACCGCCACTCCCACCTCCACTTCCACTTCCACTTCCACCTCCACCCCCAGGGCCAGATGCTCCTGACTTCGATCCCCTTGACCTGGAGGAGTGGTGCTGCAAGGTCTTCTCTATAGCCTTCCACCTTTCCTTTCCCTCTTGCCCGTGGTCCGTCATCAAGTGCGTCTTGAGCCACTTGGCACTTCTGAAACGCCGTCCGCAGAAAGGACACACTTCCGAATAGTGGCAGTAGTAACGACTCTGGAGATCCACCTGTTGACTATTCGCGAGGAGGGGCACGAGGTCACCCCCTCCACTAGAGCCAAGAGCTGCGAGACTCAAATTCACATTCCCGCCACCACCTCCACCCCCACCACCCCCTGGTCCTGTTCCCGTCCCTCCGTCCGAGAGGGAGGAGGACGAGTGGGGGGTGAGTGAGAGGGGGAGGGACGGTCCGGGGGTAGATGGATTCGGGGGGGATGGCCCATCTTCCACAATCCCATGCGTGTTCTGCTTGTGTACCTTGAGGAAGTACTTGGAGCACAATTCCTTGTTGCAAATGTCGCACGTGACTCCGCCCAACCCCGTGCTGCTCTCGATGCTGATGCCGTGCATCTTGAGCATGTGCGTCCGCATGAAGTATTTGTTGCACAGCTCCTTGTGGCAGATCGTGCAGTAGCTCCTACTCAGCGAGGGGGAGGGTCTTTTGCTCGCGTCCCCTCCCCCTCCAGATCCGCCCCCACTTCCTCCCGCAGTCCCTTGCTTACTCGCCCCCGAACTGGAGCCAACTGAGAGGCTGCTACTTGGCTTCGGCCCCGGCGTCAGAAACGACGAGGAGGTCCCATCACCAGAACCTCCAGTCACCTTCCCACGGTCACGATCACGATCACGATCACGATCGTCCTTCCCGTGACCTTGACCGTGTCCATGACCATGACTTTGACCTTGGCCATGACCTTGACTCTGGCCATGTCCATGCCCCCCACCCATATGCTGTCCTGAGGAGGAGGAAGTGGAATTTTCGTACAGCTCGTTCATCTTCTTCGCATTAAGGAGCGCGGCTGCGGTGTCCGGTGACTCGCTCTTGATAGTTACGAGATTCCCCGTGACGTCGCAGTTGGCGTGGTAGTGCTGCATGTGTTGCTGAAGGAAGTAGCTCGAGTAAAATTCCTCCGAGCAGATGGGACAAATTGAGGCGGAGCTGGCACTCGAATTCCCCGCTCCAAGGGAGGCCGAGACTCCTCCGCCGGCCGGACTACTCCGCTGACTCCGCCCCCTCCCCCCGTCACCTCCAGCTCCAGCACCAGCTCCAGGGTGCAGTGGGGGCGGGGGACTCCAGGAGGACGCTGCAGCAGCCGCAGCCGCAGCTGCAGAAGACACGCGATTCAATTCCATGATCATTGTCTGAAGTCGTCGCAGGTCATCCGAATCCGAAGTGGCTTCGGCCCCGAGTTCCTCTTCCTCTTCGTCCTCCTCCTCTTCCTCCTCATCCTCCACTCCCTCCTCCATCATCTCCGCCTCCCTCTCTTCAGCCTCCTCCATGTCCATCCCGCGTTCATGGTCCATCTCGTGGTGACTAAGATCGGGGTCAATGTCACCCCCCTGACCTTTGCCCTGACCCAGGGTCAAAGTGAGGTTGTTGTTCTCCGAGTCTCTGGTGCCCTGGTGATGGTGGAGGGTGGGAGGGGGTTTGAGGATGCGGGGGAGGGGAGGACTTTTGTCCCCCGCACTCTCCACATCTGAACTCTCCTCCATCTTGGTGACGGCTTCCGCAGCTGCGGCCGTGATGTCCGACATGTCTTCAGACTCGGGGTGGAAGTAGGACTTGTGCATGCGCAGGAGGTAGATGGTCTGGAAGGAGCGGTGGCACTGCACGCACTCGTAGTCCGTCTCCTGTCCGTCTTTGCTCCTCAAAATGCACTGCATGCCCCCTCCTCCATCCCCCTGGGAGTCATAAGCCCCGTTCTCGTTCTCATTGTCGTTCTCATTATCATTGTCATTGTGGTGGGGGTTGGTTTTCTGCTTTGCACTTTGACCTTCGTGGTCGTCGGTGGTGGCGGAAGAGGTGGACGGAAGGGTGAGGTGGGGGTGGAGCCCGCCTCCCTGTCCCTGCTGCTCGTCGAAGAGGTGGGTGCCGATGCCCTGGAAGGGGAGGAGGAAGGGCGGGAAGGTGGGGAGGAGCAGCCTGTGCTTCTTCGTCATATGCGACCGCAGGAGGGACTTGCTCGAGAATTCCCGCAGACAGAACTGGCACGTGTTTTCATTCATGCCGAGGCCTCCAACCCCCAATTGGGGGAGGCTGAGGGGCATTGGAACGTGGAGCTTTTGATGCAAAGACTCGGGACTCCCGTCCGACCCCAGCAGTCCATTGGAATTGACACTTTGACCCATGACTTCACCCTCCTCCATGCAACCCCCACCCCCTCCTGACTCCTCAATATGCTTCGCGACCAACTCCAAGCCAAGACTTTCTAGCTCGGAGCCTATGATGAGGGGGAGGTTGCTCTTGTCACCCCCGCCTATGCCGTTGAAACTTGGATGACTGGCTCTCGAGCCCTTACCGCTTCGGCCTCCAGCTCCACTTCCAGAGCCAGAGGATGCAGAGCCTGAGACAGCCGTGGCTGGATTGCTATTGCCACCCCCTTCCATGGGGATCCCGTGGATCTTGGCCTTGTGTCTCTTGAGGAAGTACTTGTTGCAGAATTCCTTCTGGCAAAGGTCGCAGAAGGACTCGCGGGTCTGGGAGCCATTGCTGTTGCTATTCCCCCCGCCCTTGCTCTCCAGAGAGAGGGCCAGAGAGAGCGGGTGACTTCCTCCAGAGCCCTCGCTCTTCAAATTCAAAGTCAAGCCGGAGGAGGGGGTGAGGGTGGGGGTGCTGGTTGTGATGGAGACTGAAGACTGCTGCTGGTGGGAGAGGGGGTGGGGGTGCGGCATGGCGGCGCAGATCATGTTGGCCGGGGTGGCTGAGAGGAATTGGGGCACGGACGCTGCGGAAGGGGACGAGGAGATGCTGAGCGCAGCGGCGGCCGCAGCCATGACTTGACTGGGCGGGAGACTTGAGGAGGAGGCGGGAACGTCGGAATAGACTCCGTGCTTGTTGGCTTTGTGGGTCTTGAGAAAATATTTGTTACAAAATTCCTTATTACATAAGTCACAGTATGCTTCCGGGTTGAAGATGCGGTGGGGCGGGATATTCTGAAGACTTGCGCCTGAAGAGGGGCCTGTGTTTGTGGAATTGTTGGGGAGGGAGGGGGCGCTCTGTCCACCCCCGCCATGGCCATGTGCCCCGTGGTAAGACTGCGGGTGGGTGGAGCCAGCAGAGGAGGAGGACGAGGAGGGGGTGCCCGGCTGGGGGTTGGGGGTGGTGGAGCTCTGCTGTTGTTGTTGATGCTGCTGCTGCTGCTGTTGAGACGCAGGCTGGGGGAAGAAGCTGAAGAAGGGACTGGAAGTGATGAGTGGGAAAAGAGCGGGAGAAAACGACGGATTCAAGTTGCGGTGTGAGTCTTTGGTCCCTGAAATAGCAGATGAGAGGTCAGTCTTGATGTCATTCATGTCCATGGTTGAGGAGGCGGCTGCGGCGAGTTGCTGCATCTGGAGCTGCATCTGGAATTGCTGGCGTTGCTCCTGGGACAGATGACCCAATGACCCCTCAAGGTCATTGTCCTCCATGTCTTCGTCATCATTGTCCTCCATGTCCTCGCCCGTCTCCATCTTGCTTGATAGATTCAGCGGACCTGAATGACCCCGTCGTGACCTCACCGAACGACCTTTCGACCTTCCTCTTGCCCTTTGACCTTGATTGCCTCGTCCATTGTCACTGCCTTCATTGTCCTCGTCATTCTCCTCCGTCTCACCTTCTTCCTCCCCTTCGTCCATCTCCAGCTGATCATAATGCTGGCCTCCTCTACCTGATTTCCTCCCGGTTCGTTGACCTTCACTTTGACCTTGGATTTGGCCTTGGATTTGACCTTGGATTTGACCTGCAGCGTCGAGGAGCTCGGAGGCTGGGATGCGCACGGGTCTGGACTGCTTGCGCCTCTTCTTGTTTGAGGACGAAAGGCTGTCGCTTGGATCGTCGAGGGGGTTGGAGGGAAAGCGATGGAAGGAGGCGATGACCTTTTGACCCGGATGACCAGGTCCTTGACCCGGCCACTCGTGGGAGATGTGGAGAGGGGGCGGGATGGACTGGTGAAGACCGCCGCTCCCGCTGTCCTCATGTCCGCTGTCGAAGCTGCTGTTGCTGTCGGCGTGACAGGGACGAATGCAGGAGAGCGGCTGGAGGTCATGGTCTTGGTCGGGGTCATCGGGGTCTTGGTGCAGAGGTTGCTGACCCGGATGACTCGAGTGGGAAGGTTGATGCCCTTGGTGTTGGTGTTCCGAGTGAATGAGTGTTGTAGCGTGGAGCCCGCCTGTTGGCCCGCCATTCAGAGTTGCAGTTGCTGTTGTTGCCATCACCCTTTCCACCCGCCGATTGTCACGTGGGCGGGGGCCGACACCGGCTCTGACCGTAAACAAGGCGGGAGCGCTCTTTTCCGCAGCCTCGGTCCCTGCAACCAAACAACAACACACACCATTCTTCAATCTCCGCTAAAAGTTTCCGCAGCGTAACCTTACACCGAAACGACGCATTTTTTTCAAAAAAAAAAATTTAAAAAATGCTTTTCCTGGTACTATTGTTCGTTTTTTATTTCTCTTCTTTTTCTCTCCAAGTCTCTCTCAAAACATTCAAAATAGTCAAAACCTCCTACACACATTGGCAACATCCAAGCTCTAAGCTCTATCTCCATTATTCGAGCCAGCGATGCAAAACTTTCTAACTCCATTCAAAATTCCGAGCTGTTTGAAACGTTTGAAATTGTAGGAAGCTTTGGAGATTGAGGAAGGAAAAGGAAAAGGGAAAGACTTCTGCGGGAATGGACAGGGCGAGTGCGAGACGAAGGGAAATGGTTTTTTCTCGAGCAACACGTTTCGCCTGATAAGTGGCTTGGTGCATTGAGTGCATCGTCCCTCGCACACAATCAAACTCACGCTCGCTCCTCACACGCTCTCAACTCCAAGACTCCACTCCACTGCCATCCGAATCCGAAAGCGAATCCGAAACCGAATCCGAATCCAAATTCCGGTTCCGTGCACATGCAGAGAAATGCAGTGGGAAAGGAAATGCAAGGGCAGGAGAGGAGAGAAAGGCTGGAGAGAAGTGCATTATCATTTTGCCAGAATTGGAGGGCCAAAGGCAGTCACGTGGGCTCCCATTGGCACTCCATTCATTCCCTCAATCTCCTCTCTCCGCCGCATTCTTCCCACACATCGCATCGTGCTCTTTTTGGATTTGGATTTGGATGGGAAACTCCGCTGCATCTCTTCCCTTGTCATGTGCCTCTTGCATTTGAATGCTGTGTGTGTGCTTGTGGGCGGGAGACTCGGGACATAAAGAGCATCTCAAGTCTATATGTAGATGCCTACAGACACAACTGTAGCCCAACAACAAGTAGTGCATAGGAGGAAGAGAGGAAGAAGGACGAGGTGGCGTGTGAGATGAGATGCATTATGCAATCAGCTCAGTCACTCCCGCACGCACGGCTACCCCAACACCGAACACCACCCAACTCCAGCTGCAAAATCCCACAACTCCCACACTCCCATAAACAAGGCGAAGAGTCAAAATCAGCTACATCCCAATGCTTCTCAAAATAATGAGAATTATATCCAAAATACCTAGCTTCAAAGCAAAATCAGTGAAATCCGTTAGAGTGGATTTTGACATGTTTCGAAATTTCTTGTTTTCACAATTTTGAAATGTCTTAACATTTATAAATTTAGCAGCTTTGAAACCCTTCAAAATTCATGATTTTAACCATTTTGGAACGTCTCAAAATGTCTAATTCTAGCAATTTTGAAATGTGGCAAAATTCCTTATTTTCACAATTGTGAAAACGCCCAAATTTTCTCATTTTAACAATTTTGAAAAGGCCCAAAATTTTTAATTTTAGCAATTTTGAAACGCGGCAAAATTTCTTATTTTAACAATTGTGAAAAGGCCCAAAATTTCTAATTTTTACAATTTTGAAACGCGGCAAAATTTCTCATTTCAACAGTTTTGAAACAGTTTAAGATTTACTCTAATACATTTGGGTCATTTTGGCTTTAATGCGTTTTGGATGAGAGCAGTTTTGTTTTTAGGGCCTTTTGGATTTATCTCCTTTTGCCTCTTCATGGACGCTATGTAGCTGCAACAAGTCGTATCTCCCACCCGTTCCTTCTCCTCACTTTGATCACTTTAACATTTAGTCGCAATCAAAAAATCCAAAGATAAAAAACGGGGAGGAAAAGGTGGAAGGGAATTCCAGGTCGTGCGTCTGGTCTGGTGCAATGTGTGTGTTCCACTTGTGTTTGGAGAAGTGCAGTGCACTTGAAAAAAGTGCATGTTTAGTAATTGTGGGAAATGCGTGTGAATTAATGGGAGGAAGGGAGACTGACTGGAGACTGGCAGACGGTGACCAACTTATCCTTTTTTCCAAATTAAACTCCTAAGCTCCTACTTGCCAAGGAAAGGTGATAAAAAATATTTTTCATTTTAGATTGTGAGTCTGACTCCGTTTGATTTGGCTCGAGTGCGGTGGGTGGTCTAACCATGCCACGATCCACACGCATTTTTCCATTTTTCCATTTTCCCCTCACGTCCCTCTGTCTCCGAAACGTTTTCTACGTCCCACGAACAAGTGTTAAATGGGAAAAGGCATGTGCTCAGGGCATTTGCGACTTATTGTCAGATAAGCAGACTTGAGATTTTCAACTTTGTTGAAAAAAGCAGAAATTACATTCTGTATTTTTTCGAAAGTGGAAATTACATTCTGTATTTTTTTTTGAAAGTGGAAATTACATTCTGTGTTTTTTTGAAAGTGGAAATTGCATTTTCAACTTTTTCGAAAAGACGAGAAAATAAATTTTGTACTGTTTCAAAAATAGCAAAATCGGCTTTTTTACTTTTTTGAAACTGGAAAGTGCATTTTGTAATTTTTTGAAAGTAGCATAAATTGTATTTTGTACCTTTTTGAAGGTGGAAATTGCATTTTCTACTTTTTTTAAAGGGGAAATCGCATTTTTTACTTTTTTGAAAAGTGTCGAAATTACATTTTGTACTTTTTGAAACCGGAAATTGTATTTTGTACCTTTTTGAAAAGAGTCCAAATTGCATTTTGTACTTTTTTGAAAAGAGTCGAAATTAAATTTTATACTTTTTGAAACTTGAAATTGTATTTTGTACTTTTTTAAAAGTGGAAATCGCATTTTTTACTTTTTTGAAAAGTGTCGAAATTACTTTTGTGCTTTTTGAAACCGGAAATTGTATTTTGTACCTTTTTGATTCGGTTCGAAATTGCATTTTGTACTTTTTTGAAAAGAGTCGAAAATAAATTTTATACTTTTTGAAAAGAGTGGAAATTGTATTTTGTACTTTTTTGAAAGTAGCATAAATTGTATTTTGTACCTTTTTGAAAATAGTAGAAATTACACTTTGTACTTTTGTAAAAAACGCATAAGTTACAGTTTTTACCTTTTTTAAAAAAGTATAAATTACATCTCCCATTAAACAAATAAAACAATTATCCATCATATTTGTAACTAATTAAAAACATTTTGTATCCCCCAATTCGTTGTCAAGTTCATGGAGAGAAAACTTAGCCTATGATATGTAAACTTGAGTTTTAGGAAAAGATGCAGGTAATTCTTTCTTTTGAGAATAAATAAATAGATAAACATTGGCGGAGACAAACATAAACAAGAAGAAAAAAGAGTAAAAAAGTACAGGAGTATAATTAAAAATGCCCTCATCCTGTTTTTCGGCAAATAGAAGAAAGAAATTCTCCTGGAACCTTCAGCAAGCATATAAAAATTTTGGAAAGAAGAGTGAAGGAACGTAGTAAGGTGAATACAGGATTAAAAAAGGAGTGTTTTTTCATTTTGGAAGTTTTTCATTGTGTGGATTGTATGTGGACTTGAGTAGAGGTTAAAGCTGGGCTGGGGTTGAGTGTGGAGTGGAAAGAAGAGAAGAGAAGGAGGGAAGGGTGGTAATTAAATGATAAAACGGAAACGGTGTAAATGTGCGATAATGTAGCCGGGTGCTCGGTGAGGGACGCTTATCTCAGGGCATATCTCGCTCCACTCCTGTCCACACGTTCGCTCGGCACAGACAGCCGATGATTTATCTACAGCATTATCGACAGGTACATGGAAATGATTGAAATGAAATTATTATGATACAGCCCTGCACGACGCGACACTGAACCAGCAACTCGAGTCTGGAGCTGGACTCAACTGGAGTCACCTCAGCAGAGGCGTAGGCAATTCCCACTGAATTAAGGCCCAGGGGCAATCGTACCATTAATTAAATTAGGACAGTAAAAAGCTAAGGATTTTTTCAGTTTCATTCTTCAAGTTTCATTTATCATTTTTAAACAGTAGAATTTTTCCAATTGAAAATTTTTGAAAGCGGATGATTTTTCCTCCTAATTTTATACTTTTAGCAAAGGTCAATTTTTTTCTATAAACACTTTTTTGAATAGGTGAAATTTGTGTAATATGCATTTTCTGAAAAAGTGTATTTTTCCTAATTAAAACTTTTTCAAAAGGCGTAGTTTTTCGTAAAGATCATTTTTTGAAAACGTGTTATTTTTTTGATGAGCACTTTTTTAAGGATGTCAATTATTTCAATTACTATTGCTATTGTGCAACAGTGACTTTAATAAAGTTTTTTCTCAATTTTAAAAAAGTCTAAAATTTCCAATTAACACTTTTTTAAAAGGTCCATTATTATAAATTAGCACTTTTTGAAAAGTTTAATTTTTTTAATTAACTCTTATTTTGGAAACGTCCAATTTTTCAATTAACACTTTTTCAAAATGTCTATTTTTATAAATTAGCACTTTTTGAAAATGTCTATTTTTATAAATTAGCACTTTTTGAAAAGTTTTAATTTTTTAATTAACACCTATTTTGTAAAGGTGAAATTTTTTCAATTAAAACTGTTTCTCAAGGTATAATTTTTGTAATAAAAAACTTGAAAAGTAATTTTGGAAAATTACGAGAAGGCAAAGCCAACACCCAGACCAGGTACGCCCCTGGGGTGAGGCAGTGAATTTGAAATGAAATTCGGCGTGAGATAAGCGTTGAGTGGTGTCCAGAAGGGAAATCGGCTCATCTAGAATCTACATGGAGGAGACAAAGGGACAGACTTAAGTCGGACTTGGAGTAATTATGTTTTTAAATTAGCACGGTTCGGAGGCTCGTTCCCCAGGAGAAGCCTCATGAAACTTTGATGAGGCGTCAATCCCTCAAGGTTCACACTTTCGGGGCAGAAGAGACACACGCATACGATGCCTACGCATTTATTACGGAGCGCGTTTGGATTTGGACTCGGTGCAGGTATTTTGTCACTCAACCTGCTCAAGGTGTAGTGTTCCCAGAGCATTTAATCACACCGTCGTTTGTCAAATATTGAGTAGATTGTCATGTAGCAGCGCAATCAACCCGCAGATCGTGTCCACGTCTTAATGCGAGTGCCTAAAGGCAGCATATAATTACCAGGTGTGCTACACTCCGTCCATTCCCTTCCGACTCCAATCCAATGTCTCTCCAAATGCTGCAGCTGCAGTCATTTGTCCACTCGCACTTCTCAATGTCAACTTACTAAGATATTTTCGTAACTAAATACTAAATACGCCTTTGGACATTTTAAGGATTCCACATCCAAACTCTGTAAGAGACCAAGTCACAGATTTTTATGCACTTCAAAATAGTTTTGCATCTAATAATGTAGAACATTTTACGCTTTGAAAATTACTGAAATTAGAACATATTACGTTTTGAAAATGCGTACTTAGAACATATTGCGTTTTGAAAATGAGTACTTAGAACATATTGCGTTTTGAAAATGAGTACTTAGAACATATTACGTTTTGAAAATGCGTACTTAGAACATTTAGGGTTTTAAAAGTTGTGTAAGAAAGTGTATTTAGGGTTTTAAAAGTGTATTTAGAACATTTAGGGTTTTGAAATTGATTGCATTTAGAACATTTAGGGTTTTGAAATTGATTGCATTTAGAACATTTTGAGCTTTGAAAATTAGTGTACTTAAGACATTTAGAACTTTCAAAATGTTCTAAATAAACTTTACTTATGTATTTTCAAAATATTCTAATTGCAGTCATTTTGAAAGATAAAAATGTTTTAAATATACTTATTTTCAAAGCTCAAAATGTTCTAAATGCAATAAATTTCAAAACCCTAAATGTTCTAATTGCAGTCATTTCCAAATTGCAAAATGCTCTAAATAAACTACATAACTTTTAAAATCCTAAAAGTTCTAAGTGCGCATTTTCAAAACGTAATATGTTCTAATTTCAGTAATTTTCAAAGTGTAAAATGTTCTAAATATACTAATTTTAAGAGCAAAAAATGTTCTAAATACACTAATTTTAAAAACAAAAAATGTTTTAAATACACATATTTTAAGAGCAAAACTAGCCCTAAAATTCTAAAATTAGTATATTTAGAACATTTTTTACTCTTAAAATTAGTGTAAAATATTGTAAATACACTAATTTAAAGCTCAAAACATTCCGAATAAATGAATTTCTCAAACCCAAACCCTACTAAATGCACCTACTAAGCGTCTAATGCAGCAGACGTCGTTTCGTTCTGCACTAAAACTTGGTGCAAACAGAGGAAAATAAATTTTATTTTCGTTTGTGTGTAAATTGTAATCTTTGATTGTTTTTAAGCCGCCAATTGATTCAACGGAAAGAAGCTCTGAACAGAAAAGAAAGAAAGAAAAACTGCGTGTGGGTTGACAAATACTTTAATGAGGAATTATTGCTAGGATTCCACTCATAGTTGGTTGTTAAAAACGAATGGAGTTTAAAGAATAATAACTGAAAAATTACATGAGTTAATTGTCCCCTGGACGCTGGAGAGCCACCTTCACCTCTACCTTTCGATTGCAGTGGAAAACGCTTTACTTTTTCCAACAAAGTTTCCCTTTAATTGCATTTAATTTGAGTATGACGATCCACTGCTGTTGCTTATGCTTAATGCGAACCTTGCGCACACGGACGAGGAAATTGGTGGATAATTAAATTAAAAAATTCCACCCAAGCAAAGTTTTGTGTGGAGAAAAGTAGAAATTAGAATTGGAAAATGTACGACAATTATTTGGACTGGGCTGATTAAAGAAATGGAAGGAATTAGAGAAATTGAAGGAATTAAAGACATTAAAGCAATTAAAGCACTTAAAGCCCACATTACGGGGAGGAAAGGAATTAAAAGAATTACACTGCAAATTAAATGGAATAAAAGGAATTAAATAAATACTAAATTAAATTCATTAATAATTTATCTCGAGGAGGACCGACGAGTAATTATAGTTTAGTCAAAAACAAAATGTACCTTCCACTTCACTCCGCTTCGGCTTTCAAACACTTTCAACACTTTCCGGCCATCCCGATTGCGAGACAAACCAGGCGACGTTTAGTCGTCCACTTCCCTCTCAGTAGCGTAACTAGGCGTAGGCCACGTACACAGCATTTTTAAAACTACACAATCAACTTCACGATTTAATCGAAAATGACGCAGTTTTTTTAAACTTTTTGAACATTTACAAAAAAGAGACGCTGTTTTTTAAAATTTGCAAAAAAGAGACGCTGTTTTTTTTAAAAATTTACAAAAAAGAGACGCTGTTTTTTTAAATTTACTAAAAGAGACGCAGTTTTTTTAAAACAAATTGCACGACAGAGGCGCATTCTTTTAAAATTTGCAAAAAAGAGACGCTGTTTTTTTAAAATTTACAAAAAACAGACGCTGTTTTTTTAAAATTTACACAAAAGAGACGCTGCTTTTTTAAAATTTACAAAAAAGAGGTGCAGTTTTTTTAAATTTACTAAAAGGAGACGCAGTTTTTTTTTAAAAAAATTGCACGACAGAGGCACATTCTTTTAAAATTTGCAATAAAGAGATGCAGTTTTTGTAAAATCTGCACGAAACCATTTGATTTACAACAAAGACGCAGTTTTTTTAAACATAAAATCGACTCAATTTTTTAATTTAAAAAAAGGAAGCAGTTAGTTTTTGATTTACACGGAAAAGGCACCATTTTGTTTATAATTGGGAGTAGATAAGACGCAGTTTGTTTTTAGTTTAATTTGGACTCATCAAGTTTTTTCCGGCTTACATGAAAAAAATCCTGCGGACGCTACTGTTGCCTGTGCTGATTCCCTTTAAACCCCGTTCATTGTACAGCTTGGGTGTAAACACATTACATAAACACGAACATAATAAGCTTGTCCATTTCATTTCTTTCATTTCTGCGCAGTTACAAGTAACGTCATTTTTAAATCCACCAAAAAGACACGTTTATATAAACGCCTAATCGTAAACAGCACCTAAGTCACTTTCATATAACTTCAAATTGCGCGTACTGCAAAACTCGCAATTACATATTTTCAATGTGCAACATTTTCTACGTACACGGTTTAAAGCCGTACAAAATTTCTTTTTGAGATGAGTATTTCAAACAGTTTTAAGTTTCTATTTTGAGACTTTTCAAGAGGTGCTAATGGACTACACGACGTGTGGGGAAGTATCAAAACTCGTGTATGTATTTATACACTTTAAAATGACGCAACTGTCTCTAAGAGTTTTTTCAAATCCTTCAAAATTGTCTGCTTTTATAAAGACGCATAATTGCTCATTCGAAACTTTTTTAAAACTATGCAAAATCGCATATTTACATGTTTATAACATGTGTCAATCGTTTAATTAATGCTTTTGAAAGCGCTGCAAAAACCTCTATTTAACACTTTTGTGAACGATTCAAAATGTTCTATTTAGAGCTTTAGAAAACGACGTAAAAACTTCTATTTCAGGATTTTTAAAACGATGCAAAAACTTCTATTTAGAGCTTTGGAAAACGACGTAAAAACTTGTATTTAAGGTTTTTGTAAGCGATGCAAAATCTTCTATTTAAGGATTTTGAAAACGTTGCAAAAATTCTATTTAAAACTTTTGTACACGATGCAAAAACTCCTATTTAAGACGTTTGGGAACAATGCAAAAACTCCTATTTACGCCATCTGTAAAAGATACAAAATCTTCTATTTAAGGCTTTTGTAAACAATGCAAAAAATTCTATTTAAAGCTCTTCTAAACGATGAAAAACTTCTATTTATAGCTTTTGTAAACGATGCAAAATCTTCTATTTAGAGCTTTAGAAAACAACGTAAAATCATCTATTAAAGACTTTTGAAAACGTTGCAAAAACTTCTATTTAGAGCGTTCAAAAACGATGCAAAAACTTCTATTTAGAGCGTTCAAAAACGATGCAAAATATCCTATTTCATTTTTTTAAAACTTCACGAAATCTTTAATTTAAGTGTGCAAAAACGCACTATATGAAACGAACCAAATGATTCTTTTTAAAAATTGAAAAACGCTCCATGTTCCCAGATCAGAAAAATACCAAAAGATTGTACTTATATGCAGTAGTTTTGATAAAGGTGGAAAACGCAGTCCCCTTTGATACCTGACAATACAATGCAGTAAAAACCAGAATATTTTTGATGTACATAATTTCAAAACGTCATCCCTACTCCTTTGGGTAAGAACAGTTTAGTGAAAAATGTCTCGGGGGAGAACGTAAGTTGAAAGTTTGTGACTGCGGGAATGGCTCGAAAAGAACAATTTATTGTAAATTTGAATTGAAAGGTGGACTTATAGCCAGCGCATGGTCACATAGGTACACGATGGGAATATTCCAAAATTCCAAATTCAACTGTGGGACTACATAGGACTATATAGGCTATAGTATATGTATATGTATATGTGTATGGTAATTGGTATATAGTCTTTAGGTGCATACGACGATGAAATGATTGGAGACGAAGAAAGAAAGGAGACAAGAGACAGTGGGCAGTGGACAGACTATGGTTGAGCGTATAATTACAGAGACAAGGAAGGAAATTAAAGAATTCCACTGTCATTTCGCCCAGCATTTGCTGGAATGTAAACCAATTAAATTATAATATTATTATTTACCGCCACTCTCTCGTGTCGTGTTGGGAGAGTGAAGCTTTTGTAAATATTTAAATGCCGTGTCTCTCTCACAGTCCAATCAAATAATGAAATATATTATTTCCAAATAAATATTCTCACTACGCAACAATTATAAATTAATCCACCAAAGAACACAATTCCACAACCAACCAGACAGCCAAGCCAGCAATTACGTCCCGGACTCGCTTCTGTCCCTTTACATTTCCCTTGCCATTTGCACACGTAAACAAAATGCTCATCCAATCACATTTCTTCTTCAATCCTTCCTTTCTCTATCAAACTCTTAAAACTCACTCTCCACGTCCAGAGTCAAGAGAAAAAAGTGTAAAAAAAATACAAAAGTGTTGTGATGATACGCAGTAGCGTATCTTAGCGGAGGCCATGTAGGACTATGTCTAAAAAAGTTTTTAAGTTTTTAAAAAATGCACACATAAATCTTACATGAAAACGACGCAGTTTTTTAAATTTACATAAAAACGACGCCGTTTTTTATAAAATTATACAAAAACGAGGCATTTTTTTATATTTACATAAAAACGGCGCAGTTTTTTTAAATTTACGTAAAAACGGCGCAGTTTTTTTTAAAAATTACATGAAAACGACGCAATTT
>JAAXYX010001144.1:0-25961 GCA_036851915.1 Ptenothrix huangshanensis
GTAGCAGCAGCATAACATCCAACAAAACAACCAACAACAACATCAGCTAGGAAAACTAACCTAAACTAATAATTACTTGAGAACAATCCTCATTACAACAGTATTTAAAGGATAAGGAACTAATTTTAAACCACAACAACAGTTATAGTCTGACTCTGAATCAAAGAATAGATAATCGAGGTCCTAATTTATTAACGAATATATTTATATCATTGCAATCAATGTTCCAAACCATATCCATATGATGGTCTTTCGCCTTCCTCCAGTTCCACAATACGTTCAATTTTAGATTACAAAAATCCCCATTTGAAGCCAAAGTGTTGCTCCATTGCATTTTCCCTGACTGATTAAGGGGCACATGAATTCATCTAGGAACATAAAGAAAAAGCGAGTGGAAATAAATTAAACTATTAGTTATATTTTAAAGTTGACATCGACATTGCTCGAGGAATTGAAAATCAGATTGTAATTATTCAAGATTGAAAAATCAAGATCAAGATCGATCCCTTTATCAAGACCAATACCATTAAAGCCAAAGTCAAAACCAAAGAATCATTAAGAAGAGGGAGGAAGGAGAGTAAAAAAATAAATAAATGGGACTTAGAACCAAGAGTAGTGTTTAGATGACTAGAACTATTGTTTTCTGTGTATAATTTCCAGTATTATATTTTTAGCACGTATTGTTCACGTTTTGCATTCGTACCGCATCGCACTGTCATCCAAGTCAACTACCCATTGCTAAAACTATTTTTCGGCGGTGGAAAATTGTGAACTGCTAGTATTGTGAATTTTAATTGGTAATTAAATATTGTTGGTGATTGGATATCGAATGAATTTACATGGAGTCGAATCGAGGGGATCGAATCGAAATCCAAGGCAAGCGGATTCGTGGTCGTCAGATTTTAATATCTTTACTTTCCCATAAGTATTGTAAACAGTAATTATCTAGTGAGGATTAATTAATTTTTATTAATTTAATTATAGATTAATATTTGATTATTACAATTGTTATTACTGGTCGACGGCGCGTGAAGAAAAAATGCAGTAGATCCAGATCGAGATGTAGAAGCGAGAGATTTAAAACCAAAAGGGTGTAGTCGTTTTTAGTTACAGAGAAAAGGAAAATGTTTTGTAACTGCGTCACATATGACATGACATACGACTGCTTTTTCTTTACTCGTGCTAATCCTCCAAGCTTGCATTGATCGAGAACCAAAGTTGGTAGGTTGTGTTTGCAGGTACTGGGTCGGGTCTGGTTTTATTGTTACTTTTGACTTCTGACTGGAGTTTTGATTTTGACTGAGGCGATTGTTGTCAAAAGCTTCAAATAATTGAAATGAGGCAGTATTAATGATAGCTTAATTCAAAAGTATTCGATTGAGGAATGTTATTTGAATGGATACAGTTGGATAGTGTAACTTGTTTGAAAATTTAATGCTTTGAATCTGTTTCTTGTCTCGTGTTGATAAAGATTTTAGGTGGTCTTTACTTATGTATTTTATTGTTTCTCTCTCACAGTTTTGTTCGCGACTCCATAATTAATAGAAAAGCTGACCAGCGAAGGTGACTAGAGAAGTAAGAAAATTCTTTCGTTATTTCGACAAGTGTTCGGCCAAGCGTGATTAATTTAGAAGAAAGCAACAAGTGAATTAACTGCAATCATGGATACCCTGACGATGGTCGATCCACAGTTGGTGCTTCCAGTGGTTGGCGTGATCTTGCTAGCCGTCCTCGTGTACATCTTTGGATTTCAGAGCACCCAAGAGCCAAGTTTCCAGCACCTGGCCGTACTCCAGGCAACCAGTAAGGGAAGCCGAGGGTCGTCTACGGGTCTGAGGCAGAGGATTACAACGAAGGTAACAGCAGCTCCGGGCAAGACCAAGGAGAAACCTGTCGCTAACGGTAATGCTCTGTCGCAGCAAACACAGGCTACTTCTACGTCCGGTTCCGGAGCACAAGAGAAGGCTAGTCCAAAGCTGAACGGAGTTCTCAAGACCGCGAAGGGAGTGGGCAAGGACAGTGTGAGCAATAAGGAGAATGTCAGACCTCAGAAGAGTACTCCAAAGAAGGAGAAGGTTCCAAAGGACGCTGCGGAAGATCTTGAGGCTGGTACGTTAGTCTTGTTTCATCTCACTTTTATTTGTTATGAAGTTAACCTTTCCATTAGCGATTAGCATTATTAGCGTTTCGTGCAACGGATATGGTTGTTCTCGGATGCATTTAGGTATTGTGGTAACGATAACAGTAAATGGCATTAACGTACATTAGTATGTTATTTGTGTTTTAAGTTGTTGGACACCACGAAGGATTTTGAGAAAAGTAGTCGGGAGGGTTTTGTAAAATGCCACTTTATTTTAGTAAAGTATCATCCCCTATTAAAAAGGGGCAAAAATAAGCGAAAATTTCATTACTCAGCACGATCTCCCCTTCAAGTCTGGTTTTTGGGGTTGGACATGTTTGATTAGCCTTAAATTTTGTAATTATATACGATGTATTGGGAGCAGATGTATTACTTAGGTATGTCAAGTTTGTCCAATAAGAGCGTTGTGCACTTACATACAAGGCGATGGGTTTGGTGTTTGTGGTTTTGTAAAGGGACTATTGTGATATTTTGCGTATTTTTGATACGAAGTACCTACATAATTATTATTTTTCATGTTTTCGAAATGAGGTAATATTGATTGTTTTTTTAAATATTTTGTTGAAGGAGTAGAAGTGTAAGGAAGCTGGAATAAGAAGTACAGATACGCATATTTACATGCATAAAACCCAGCCCTATTTCGTTATAAATTTCTTCTAGGGATTAAGGGCGTACTTAATAGGGATTGGTACAGCATAATTTTGAATATTACTTATGTAGGTGAGTGGATTCAAGCCCCTTCTCGAAAGGACAAGAATAAAAACAAACCTGAGAAAACCAAGAAGGACAAGAAGCCGGTCGCAGCAGCTAAAGAAGGAAGTGCAAACGTGAATAGCGTTGCTGCTGCCACGTCTGGAAGTGACGATGATTGGGATTTCCCCGTCCTCAAGGACATTAACGAAATCAACAATTTGATCGAGCAGCAAAAGAAGCAACAAGAGCAGTCCCCCAAATCCCAACCCACTACTGCTGCCCCTCCTCAAGAAGTAGAGGAGGAAGAGGAGGTCGTAGCTCCGGTAGAGGTTGCAGCCCCAGCCAAATCTGCTGGAAAGGGCAAAAAGTCCAAGGAAGCACCAGCTCCAGTACTAACTTCAGCCTCCGTAGAGGCTTCTCCTAAGAAATCCACTCCTGCGCCCAAGGCCAAGGCGAAGGAAGCTACCAGTGCGAAGGTAGCCTTGGCCGCTGAACCCGAAGTCAAGAAGACCGAGGTGAGCAAAGAAAACACAGCTCCTGTCAAGAAACAAGAAGTTGCTGCTGCTAAAGTTGCTGAGGAACAATCCTCCAACGACCCTAGAAATAATATTGCTTTCGATGAAATGGCAGGTAATGAAATTTCATTGTTCATCTAACATTTCTATTTACTTTTGTCTTCCACTTCAGCTTCAGTTTCGCAATAGGTTTATGTTGATGCGGTAGTTGTCTTAGAATTATAGGAAATGAGATATCGCTTTTATAAGTGTAAACCGTAAACAGGATGCATTAGGTTCATGATATTCGATATTTCAGTAGTATGGAAATCAATAAATTATTCCACTTGCTTCTTCCTTCTTTTGTTGCATTTCTTACGATCAACACTTACGTCCTCACTTATTCATTGCCAAATGCACTATTGCTATTGTAGGTGCAACTCTTTTGAAAATGAAAACAATTTCGCGATTAAAGCTTCTGGAATAATGTTCCACTTGTCCATTGTTTTGCTTGTCTAATCTTGTGTAAAAAAACACAATTACCTTGCTTCAACTATTTCCGAGTTAAAAAACAGGCCATGAAACTTGTACAAAGCCGTGCATGACACTGCGTCAATGTAAAGATGATAATGACCAAAGACGTATTAGGAAAATTATATTTGAATATGATATTGCTGCTTTAAAATATGCAATTAATGTTTTGCATCTAGATACGTGGGAAGAAGCCAAATCTCGTGGTACGAAGAAACGACGAGCCCGAAAGGACTAGACTCGAGACTAAAGTAAAAGAATAAAAGAAGAAAGCGTACAATCTAGACTAATATACAAGAAATTTACCTAACAATTCTAGACAGCAAAAGACAGACAAAATGAAGAAGAAAAAGAAGAGGCGGAAGAAGAAAAAAGAAAAGGATGAAGAAAACAGAAATATAAAAAATAAATTATTCAAGTCACGCCAAAATTAAGACTATTCCAATGAAACTACTAAACATATAAACCATTATTTAATTCAGCAAAAGGGAAAGATATCGAAGTTGTAGTCGTAATCGAAATCAAAGAGGTGAAGGCAAGGGCAAGGTCTAGGACGAGAGCAAAGTTCAAGTTGATCGGAGCAAGTTTTCTTGAAGGAGTGAAGCAAAGTCGCCGATCACTCGATGTCGACACTAATATCGGTATCGATGCAGATGATCTGTCGATCTCGATTGTAGTCGATATTCCACAGAGTTTGAGTTTAGTTGGGGAATGGGGAAAGGTTGGGTCAGCAACATAGTTATTCTAATCTAATATATGTAATTATAACTAGAATTACACATACTACAGCAAATCCAAGAAAGAAGACAATGGAAAACTGAATGAAACTACATTCTACTTCGATATCTACAATCTGCAAAAACTACAATCTACAATCTACTATCTACATACACCTACAAAGTTTGTCCAGGCTAGGCCAACCAAGCCAAGGGAAGCCAAGGCAAGGTAAGGCTTTAAGGCCAGGAATATGTGAGTAAACGATAAATGACATTCATTACAGTAGTTACATAATTATACTATGAAGCCTAAAGGTAATTATGTAATATTAAGACCGATATAATTTTTTTGCCACAGATTATATATCTCGTACATAATTAATTATTACTTGACTTATACATATAATTACTATATATATATTACTATAATAATATTACGATTATTGCAGAATATAATTATAAGATTACCGTCTTATTTGTTGATCACAGATGAATGGGTTTACCTTTCATAGGGTTGTAGAATAACAGATGATAATTAATTATGATTATGATTTTGATAGTGATGATCGATAATCGTTAATTAATCATTTTTATGAATGGCTAGAACTAATAAGTACAGTATCGGCTTCTATGAAATACTAGTTATAAATTATTATTACTCTTGGAGTGTCGTCTTTTGTTTTTTGTTTTTGCGATTTTTGGACTTTTTTTCGGTGAGCAATCATTGCTACACAAGGCTCGAATGCTACAGTGGTATAATTACAAATTACATAGGTAAATACATGCATAGTATGCTGATGGATGACTTTCGGTGAGACTTTTTGTACTAAAATGAAATTAACTATAATTAATATCAATAATTACATTTACATTACAATAATCATCTAATTTTTATCTATCTCTTACAATTTCCATTACTACCTATTGCTACATACACACTACGATTACTACAAAATACCATTTATTATCAGGAAGTTTCCATGCACAAAGGTATTAATTACAAATTATTAAAATTGCTTAAAAAGTAAAGGCTAAATTCATATTTTTCAATTACAAAGGCTAAACTAGTTGTACACTGTAATAAGGTAGTATCCCCTTGTAATCTTGAGTGCACAGTCTTTAGATCTTCTTCAGGGAATCAGTCTTGTAGGGTTGAGGAGATAGTAATAAATCACATCACAGATGTTAATTGCGTTGTATTTTCAGGAAATTTAGAATCATTTAAGAAGCTTCTGTATAACTTCTTAACTACCTTTGCTTCGTACGAAGCAAGATACCGTTGAGAAGGTGTATCTATTTTGGATTTTAGAGGACAGTTGTATAGGGACTTAATGTTTACGAAATTATATTTCCCATAACCATTTCCAGGCATCACACACACACCAGCTCTACTTTTGTGAAATGGTATTATGGAGGCAGTATAATTAATCAAACATAGTATAGTTAGTTAAAATTATGGTTACGTATAATCATAATTATAATTATGTTATCACAATTAAAATCACCAATTTATTAATGATGATGATACACAATATTAATTAATCCATTAAAGTTTGCCAAACATTTGAGAACTGAAGTATTTACATTAACGTAAATACAATTTATCTAACTACATATTATAATTAATTAAAAGCTTAAATAAAGCGTGTCAGTTACAATTTACTCTATAATTATAATTAGGTAATTAAAGATAGTTATGCCGAATCATGTTTAGGCACCCTATTCTATAAAACAGAATAGCTTTATAAGTCTATAATAACTACTACGCTCTCGCCCTCTCTCTATTTACTGACACCGACTATTACATACTCAAATCTAATTGTAAATGAATTACGTTTGAGTTGGAATAGTTGAACTTGCATTCAGATTCGGATTCTGATTCTGATTTCCGTTCGACCTTTAATTCACTATATTCAGGGACAGGTTATTTACTTACTAAATTAGACGAATAATAATAATTACGATGAATTGATGGGATTAGCATTGTGGAGTGTATTCAAGACGATACAGTTTCGACTGGAAGGAAGGAAATCGAAATTAATTAAGTTACGGGAGTATAGACAAATTGGAGTATCTACGTACAATGGAAATCGGAATCGTTACGAAAATTTGAGATGAAACAACAAAATCTATATTGAAAGTTTTGCCTTATTGCCAAACCAAAGTACCTACCTCTTGGATTTGATAATATTATTATTGTGAAACATTTACCTAACCATGGTACGGTCTATCATCTATTTGCTGTCACTATATGATCAATTATCAATAATCAATACTTTAATCAAGTAATTAATTATAATTTGTGATTAATTAATTTTACTACTACTGCTACTACCACTACTCATGAATCGTGACTCATGGTACTGTAATTATTGTGTACATTAGTGAATGAATTGTGATTGGGAAATGATGAAAGATGCAAAATGGAATAAGTAGTAGTAATTGTTAGGTAATAATTAAGATCATGGTATATGATCATTCAAGTCCTCAATAACGTAAAGAAATCTTTTCTAATGGATTAGAAAGAACTGCTACTGCTGAAATACTTCACAAGTAGGTAGAACCAATTCGTTCTATTCAGTCAGCTCACCTCATTGTGTGTGACTTGATTTTGATTTTATTATGATCATGATCCTCTGAAGAGTTCGGGTGGAACCAAGTTATTTCTGTTCTCGTTGTATTTACGATTACCAGTCGACATACCATTGTTACCTGTATAACTGTATTCCTACAATAAGTAATTGATTGATTCTGAATCAAGTATTATGTCTGGAATACAATGGATTCGTTCGTCTTTGTATTTATTATACTAATCCATTTAGTTAATTGTATACTTTTCAAAATAATCAATTATTAATTAGATGCCTCAACCATAATCATGCTCCCAGAAATTCTTGTACGATGAAGTTGTTCTGTCTTGTAATTATTTCATTTTATGATCTTCGTTTTTTAAGTAAGTAACTAACGGATTACAAATGATCATTAATGAATTTTGGAATTTAGATTTTTTTGCGGACAGTCTTGTGTAGTAGTAACAATATTATTATTAATTGCAATTTAATTATTATTATTACTGTAATTAATTATTACTAGCTATGCTCATTTTGGATGCTCGTAATATCGTAGACATTGCATTGTGTTGTTTTTTTTCCTATTCTTTATTTTCTCATCTGAGGTTCTCATTTGACATGGACATAACTGATGCACATGATACTAATCACGATTACGTTTCAAGCTTCCAGGCCACGTCAAAGCCCAAGCCAAATCCGAATCCAAGTCTTTTCTGATTTCATGATAATGATATGATTGATAATCAAGGATTAATTAAACAATATTTATTAATTTTATTATTAATTACCGGTAATTACCTGATTACTTACACCTACTACGTGATAACCTGATTGCTACATAGAGTATATAATTAATCTGAATCTGAATAAGATTGCCTCTATGAACTATGATGTGCTATGCTGTGCTGTGCTATAAGATATATAAACATATATAACATGATATAATACGACAGATGACCTATAAATATATTACTCACTGTTAATAATTCACCTTTTGCTTTCTTCTTTTGATTTGGATTTTTTACCTTCTACACTCTTATCACCTCACTCTTTGAGTTTCACGTTTAACCTGATTTTTATGTTGATTCGATTTGATCCTGAACCTGAACCTTAACTTTACATTGACGTGATTTGGTTTGGTTCAGTAAATCGTCTGAATGCGTTTGATGATTGTGCTGCGCTCAATTGTATTGTACTAAGCTATGCCTGTCAGCAAAATCTTTGTTTGTTGCACTTGTTGCTCGATTTCATTCATTTGTTTATCGAAAGATTCACTTTTTCACTCAATTTTAACTTCATTCATTTTCTGCCAAGTGTGCTTGTCTCACTAAAAAATGGTGTTATTTTCCTGATAATTGTGTCCTTTACTTATGTCGTTAGTCATCTCTCCTGGTTCCTAGAATTAGAGAAATCTAGCTTTGCATACTATTGCACTTTTGTTTCAATAATTAGGCGATAGCGAAAACGATGAATGACTTAGTTTTGAATCGTGTCTTATCTTATCTCTTGTGTAACGCTGAAGTTCTCAAAATCTTGCAGAATAGAGAGCCTACTTAATTTTGAACATCGTTTGACACATGATTTAATCTTTGTAATAGAATAGTGGTATTTTTCAATTTGAATTGACAGTTGTACGTCACGATTAATTAATTACAATATGTCAGTGTAGGAATCTGGAATAAAAAATGGGATGCAGGTTATCGCTAGTCGAGTTATATCGTATACTTCTAGTGATAACAAACTTTGGAGCATAGCTAAAAATTGTGATTGCAAAGCGATTCAGGATCCAAGTGAAGATTTTGAGTTGAATTTGCTGATTCTCATTCTGATTCTGCTGATTGTCACAAAACTGTAGTGGACACGTTTTCTAGTAGTGGCCTATTTGGCTGCGTGACTGGCGACAATGACGACGGACTATGCCGATGACGACGAAAACGTTGCTGTCTTGTTGGCACTTGCAGTCAGGCGATCTTGAACACTTGGCACTTCGATTCGATGCATCGGTGTCGATGTGACAGATGCCGGTGACACGTGCCCAAACGGTGACGTTGACGATGACGATGACATTGACAATTCTTGCTGTCCTCCTGTAATGAAAAATCAGTAACTAACAATTAATGTATATGTGACACTTAATTAATTATAAAGCCATTACTTTTAATTTTGCATTGAAAATAATGGTATGCTTTTCCTGACATGATTCAACTGACATTGTTTTTGTTCCAGATTTGTGGAGGGCGAAATTGACAATTTTTCTCTGCTGATTTCCACTGTTTGCTCCCTCGTAGCTGTAGAATACGTACGACAAGTTTTGGTGTTCATGATAATTAATTATTGTTATTCGTGGCTTCCTGACCTTTACTCAGCCTTATTATTAATATTCTAATTAAATTATATTATTTCTCCAACAATAATTTAACTAAACAAACTATATGTTGTATAATAATGCGTGCAACCAATTCATGTTATCTATCATTATATCATTCATACTTACGTGCTATCAGTTTTTGCTATAAATATTTGTCCGTGTGCCAAAGAGTAAACAAAGGAAAAAGGAATTTTCAATGGTTTTTGCTTGACTTAAAATTTAACGTTGGGCTTATAAATGAAAGAACATTTTGATTCTGAATTTGATTTCGATGGAATAGGTATGTGCAATTAATTACCTAGTTAAATATAAGAGTAAAATGTACAATTATAATTGCTCGACAAGAATTCAATAGCATTCCAGTTCCAGTGTTCTTCACTTTTGTTCCAGTTTAATTATTTCATTAATTAATTAATTGTAGACTTATGAAGTAGATAAAGTTGTTGAGTAGCTTAGTCCAATGATAGTCATGTCATGGTCATGAGTTGTCGTTCGTTGTCAGCTCATTCAGCTGGTCACAATTCGAATTGACTTTGATTTTTGAGTTGGATTTTGATTTTGACTTTTTTAATTTTTTGATCGTTTTTCTACAGTTTTTGATTGACTTTCACAAGTATTGTTAATTAATGGGGGAATAATTTAACTATGAATTTATTCTGCATTGTTTAATTAATATTATTATCATTGTTATAATTGCTGCTTTTTATTATATTTATCGCTCTCAATGTATTATCCATTACTAGTAATATGGAGTACTAGTAAGTAGCATTATTATGATTGTGACCTTTGTTGTCGTTTGTAAATCAGTATCAATGTCAAGGTGGGGTTTATTGGAATGTTCTTGAAAAGTCTCTTTTTCTAATTAGTTGTCCATTTTTTATACGCAATTATTCTACACATATGAGAATGTTTACACTACAACAACCAACTTTTCGTAATTCATTTTCCATTTAGACTTCGGATTAATTCTCAACCAGTATTTCATTTTTGAATTTTGGACTTACTAAGTCCAAACACAACTTACTACGTAGTAATACTTATGTAGTAGGCACGTTAATATTGGACCGTACCAGATTATTTGACGCCAAGATGATTGAGAAAGGAGGTCAAAAAAATAAGTCTAGGTGCAGAGCTACGTAGTTGCAATTAATTACTTGGTTACGAATAATTATTACAGTTACAAGTTTTATTATTTCAGACTATAACGAATTTTAACTGAATTCTGAGCAATTAATTATTTGCTGCAAGGCTTTGTAAATGTGGACACAGTCAGTGTCTTATTAGTAGGTGATGTGAGTGATAGTTTATTTAGTAGTACATACAAATGTCTACCTGGGTGTAACTACGTAACAAATGAGAAACTTTTGAATGAAATTAATGAATGTATGATAAAGTGATGATAAATGTTTGTAGTTTATTTGCTGTTGGCAGATAGTGTTGGTTATGGCTAAGTTGATGTTAATTATCGTTATCCGGATTTATGATTACTGTTAATTATGATTTTGAAACGCTTGATTGTTGACAAATGAGTTAATTCTGTAATTACGGAATTGCTGTTGCTGGTACTAATTCTGGTTCCAGTTGCAGTTGCTTCTGTTCTTGTTGGTGCTGGTTGTAATTATTAATTATTCGATTCGATATCCACTTGTTCCATTGGTCATGGTTAAGGTCATGATAAATGGACAGGATGGATTCGAAATCTTGTAGTTCGGTGGGTTTGTGGATTTCTGGATTAGTTGTTTTTCTTCTTGTTGTTATTGCTATTGCTGTTGTTATTATTAAAGATAAGGATTAAGTAGAGTTACTTAAATATAGTTAGATTAAGGCAGCGTTTGAGACGCCAATACCCGCAGGTTGGTTCCACAAAACTGGCGATAAAGGTTAGCAAAACGCGTACACATGTACCTTATTAATGTTAGCATGCATTGAGGAGGTCGAAGGGAACTGTGTTCCACTTTCAAGACCCTTCATTCATTATTAACTTTTTCATATTTTATTCATAATAATTATCATTTTTACTAATATTATCATTATTATTAGTGGTTTTGTAGACTCAAATTTTATCACTAATTATGTAAGGTTATTATTCTGGTATTTCTTAGTCCTCTTTATAATCCTGCAATATTTTTCATTTTTGATTTCCAAATTTCCGCACAAAGCGAATGGTAAGGGTGATCTATGACTTTGTCTTACCTTTGTTGAAGTGACTGTTGAATACTATTACGTATCATTGGTTTGGTAGAACTACTTATGAGATTTGATTGATTGATTTCAAGTGAATCGTCATTTGCCATTTGCCTATTCACTACTAACATCTCCGACTAGTTATCCAACAGTTCATCAACTTGGTATTGACACTGATGTATTCGTTGATTTTAAGGCAATTATTATATTATTATTGATTTAACCGTTTAGTGGTGATTTGGTTTTTGATTTATTTTGATAAATTGCTATTATGTAAGGTGGTGGTGGTGGTTCACTTCGCTTCCTTTCCTGTTAATTCGGTTTCGATTCGTTCGTGTTGCTAGCTCGCTGTTTGGCATCTAATTCCTTTGTTATCGACTTAATTATCATTACATTGCTATTAGATGTGGATGTGGAATTTAGTGTTAGGTGTTGTTCTACCTACACTTTTTCGAGTACTTGGAAAAGTTCTTCGTTCTTTCGTCTAGCAGGGTGGTGGTCGTAGGCATCCTGAATACTGTTGTCGTGGGGTAAAGAAAACAATCATTGGAATAAGTAATTACTTTTACATTTAGAAATTTTTGCAATCTCACTTTCGTTTTGCACCATTTCGAAAACAAAAAATTAGAACTCACTAACTAAAACTCCTCACCTTAGAGACACAAATTCCAAAAATTAGTTAATGAAGTTGCATAATTTATGTACTCTCATATATTCTTCCACCAAAACGACTCCAGTATTCAATTCTACAATCAATGAACTAACCTCATTTTTTAACGTTTATAATAATTAACTATGATATTGGTATTATTGTTGCTATTCTCGTTTGATGGATATCATAATAGTTATTAGATGTAATTATAGACGACTTTGTGCAATTCTTGTTTTTTAAATAATTATTTGGTATTGTGAGATTGCGACTGCATTGCATTGTTTTGCTTGGGGTGGAAATGAATTTGTTGAAATAGAGTTCAAGCTCAGTTTTGTATAACTAATTAGGTGTGTTCTGTTGCATGCGAAGTAACGTTTCTGATTTGTCGTTGAAGAATGTGTGCGTGTGTTTCTGTCTTTTCTGATCCAATGCAAAATAAGTCACTTCCTTGTGACTATTGTTGCTCCTGTAGTTCACTTTTCAGTGTTGTATTGACTTGAGTGTAATACTAGTGTAATAATTCGTTATGATTAATGTATCTTGCTTATGAATGTAACATGTAGCTGTGACAATGAAATTGACAGGAATGAATTGTATTGTGTTGACAATCCTGTCCTGCTCTGATACGTTTGTCTTCAAGATTTTGTTGGGCCATTGCATTGTATTGTTGACAACGACAATGTTGACATTCTCCAGACCAGGGACGATAAACAGTGTTGACGATAATATCAGTATAATCAGTATGAATAGCGCATCGTAAAATTAATTTAAAGGATTTTGTGTGTTGACAATCGTAAATGTAGTTGCTCTAATGTCAACAATGAGTATGTACTTGAACTACGAATTCGAATTAGAGACTGCGGTTGTCGTCGCTAACTAAAGTTCTGTAATCATCATAAATTAATTGCAATCAGTAGCCTAAAAATTTTATTAGTAATGAGAAAAAGATATACTTTTTAATATTTATAATTAATTACTTAAAAGTTGACCCGGCCCTCCAACAAGAGAATAGACGAAAGAGTAGAGTCAGTATTATTTTTAATAGTACTGCTTAATTGCAATTATTATTACTAATTCTGTTTTAAGCATGTGTCCGTTCTCTCTGAAAACCCCATTTTGATTACCCTAGAACTATTATATCCGCCAAACTGTGTAAAAATTAAATGAGTACATAATCAGCGATCATTAATTCGTAATTAGAAGAATAGCAAATAGTCAACAAAAGCTAACCAAAAAGGAAAAGCAAAGATGATGAGAGAAATAAAAAAGTCACACGAACAGAAAACCACACTTTCATTCAATCTTTTGGTATTCGGGTTCTGCTTTGAATTCTGAATCCATTATTTTATTAAAAGCAAAGAAAGGATTCGACCTGACGATTCCAGGAGGTATTACTAAAAGTAGAACTAAAACATAGTGACTGAGAAAAATCACATTGAGAATCAAAATCATAATATGTGTATTTATCCTTTTCCATAAATAAATGAAAACTTAAGTAGGTACATTAATATAAATAAAGGGACATTTTGTAATAGTGGAGAAAAGGTGACGGAGAATGTCAGTGATAGTAAAAAAAAAAGTAAACGCGGTAATTATAGTAATCATAAATATATCAGCTAATAGGTGAATGTACTGTATAGAAGTTAATTTACAACCAGTGAAATAATTAATTTATATTCTTGAAATGTTGTGGGCCACAATACAATCACAAATCGCAGTCCTGTATAAGTTCATGCCAGATATTGCGTAATGGTAAGGATAGAGGATTTACCGAAAAGGATTTCCAAATAGCAGCAATTTTAGAAGTACTGGATTTGATGATAAAAAACTTACAGTAGCTATTCTACTATGAATCATGATCATGAATTATCAAATGGATAAAGACATCATTAAAATAATGGAAGCAATGAATAGGATTTTACTAATAAAAATATAATTACAAACTATATTGTGGTTGTGGCATCAGATATTTTACTAGTATAGAAAATGAATAATGATTATTATTCCTAGTTTAAGTTTGAAATGTGTAAATAGCAAACCTGTGTGATGTTCAAGGTTTAAAAGTAGTTTGTTAATTGTTATCACAAGTTAATTTTTATTAATTAGTTGGTAGTAAATTATTATTATTTCCATAATTACTGTTGTTCTGTATTGTCATTGTTATTACTATATAATTATATATTACTGCTGCTTTATACATATTATCATATTGTACCATTGCTTCGTTGTGTTTTTGATTGTTAATTAGTAATAATAATAATTGTATAATTATAGAGACGTTGAATTTAATGAATTTATTTATCGATTTAATCGTAATTATTAATTCTGGTTATTCTTATGAAGGTGGTTTGTGTTATCGTATTGTAGTTTCATCTTGTATTACTCATGTCGTGTCGTGTCGCATAATGATAATTTAATTACTGGGATATTATTAGGGATAGAAATGCCGGTAATTTCTTTAATCAAATTGTAAACTGAAAAAAAGTAAGTGCAGGTCGAAATGGATATAGAAGCTCGAGCTAATTGAATATTTTCAAATTGAGTGGTTAACATTACTGCGGTTGCTGTTGTTATTGCGAGTAAATCTGTTGGCTAATTCATAATTTCATAAGTAGTGGATGGTAGACGTACATAATTAATTGAGTACACAGAAATAGAATCAATTAATTATTTTAGTACTAGTGAAACTAGTGATTAGAAAAATATGAAGTAGAATACTGGTGATAATTAATTACTACTATAATTTGTTGTTAATTTTTTTAGTCGTTTAAGGTCACGGTCTCGTCACGTAAATAATGACAATGATTTTTGAACTCAATGGTGCTACAAAAGTAGATTTAGTTTCAACTTCCCACTTATTTTGTTGTTTGCTTCAAAGTCAGTTTTTCCATCTCCTTTTGATTTTCGCATCGGACTGAATTGATACTGAAAAAAGTGTAAAAATTATATTCCATTACAGTCATTTACATACATACACTGCTAGCTCATAAATATTATCATTATCAAAATCATTATCCGACAATTATACCTTTTGAAATTTAATCTGGGGTAATATGTTTTTTCTAATTGATTTTGTAACATCTATTAAATTCCGGTTCCGGTTCTGATTTTGATAATGAAAGTTGCAATTTAAAGTCAACTAATCATTAATTACTTGATTTATAAAACTATCAACTGTCCGATATTTATACTGACATTGAAAAATTGACAATTGATTAAAAATTGATTGATTGTGATGTGGATGTGATTCCAGTCTGGGTCTGGATTAATTAATTACAAATTACAATATTACCATTAAATTATAATATTATGATACGTTGTCATTAGACGAGTGTATGATAATTAGTAGAGATTAAATATAAAATTATATTGTACCTTAACGATAACAACTGGAAAATTTAGAAAATACATTTAAAACACGTAAAATTATTATAATATGATAGGAATATCTAATTACAATTAAAATTACAAATTACATTTAATTAAATACAACTAGTTGTTGTCGCTGTCAACAAGCCAAAACTGAAACAGAATGTAAAGTTATGGCTGGCTGTGATTTGATTCGAATCTGTACCACTAACACTGATAATGATAATAATGAAAAAAAGTAATTAATTAATTTAAAATTTAAAAATACAAATCAAAACGATTTATCAACTACTGGAATTCGAAAGTTAAATGATGAATGATGATGAAAATCGGATTTAGAATGAAATGCATGACTTGAGCTCAGCAAAGGGGTTGACTAATAATTATTTAGTCTTAGTCCATAATTAATTATGTAGAATCTATTATTATTATTTACAATTAATTTACGTTTGGTTATAATTTCCATAGATGATAAATGATAAAGTGTGTTTACTATTTGATTCCATTATGGTACTGCTTAGGGTGAATGATCAACTTATGAATGATGATGCTTGTAGGATGTTAATTATTATCAATTATTTGTTTTTTTCCATACTCCAGTTATGAATGGTTTTTCCACTTTCCTGTAACTAAGTACTTCATTTTAATTATCTAATTCCTAAGTAATTAAATAAATAATTTACATTATTACCACTGTAATTAATTACACAACAAAGAAGGAAATCTTTACCTTACCTTGACCTTTGACCGTTGTTCTAGAGTCAGCCACTGTTTTCTTATACTTCTCCAACTTCCAGACAGTTTACCTTTAAAACCTTAAAATGGATTACTCGAACTAATGTTTTGATTAACTTGATCATCCGCAGTCGAACTTTCCGTTTGTAGGATGTTGCGTTTATCTTTGACCTTTTCAAGATTTAACAAGCATCAACATTGGGATTTGGAATTGGGATGACAATAATTTTCTGTTTCAAGGAAATTACTAATATGCTAATGATAATATACCAAAATAGATAATGATAAATAGTTGCCAATAATTACAATTAAATGAGTGAAAATGTCTTCAAAATCTTATCCTTTTCATGCAAGGTCAGGGTCAAGGTCCGACTGTCAAACCAAACCAAACCAGTTACTGTTGTTTTTCAGGAGCGTTTAACTCCACAATGGCTTTAATTGGAATTAATTAAATCATTATAATAGTAATTACCACTTAATTAATAATTTCATATTACCGCTTAAACTTGGCATTAATTCATGAAAACATTCTAAGATTTCCCTTGTAAATTCAACGCCACTTAAAACATAATGCAGTGTCACGTTGAAATAAAAATCTTTAAATTGGATCTCAAGTTGGCCTAAAAGGTGCATAATCGCACATTCAAATGAAATCGAAATAACTATCTTGTTGTATTTAGGCTGCCTGTGAATTTTTCGCTTTTGGATAATTGGGATTATGAATTGTGATTGATGCTGTTAATTAATTAGTAATTAGATATTAAGGTATGATGCATGAATGAGGAGGGGAAAACGCCTGTGGTTGACCTTGACATTGATGATATTGCCAATAAGGTTAAGAGGTTATAAGACGGTTAAATAAGTGTAGAAAATTCTTCAACTAAAAATAAACTAGCATAATTCTTACAATTAAACAACATATGATTACATATTCTTATTCTACATTATCATTATCAATATTTCCGTCTGTTAGTCGATTTGTTGTCCATAGGATACAAGCGAGTACATATTAAAGGAATGCAAGGTAGACGGAGAAATAATTTTGGCGGATCTTAATTATCAAGACCCGCTACAATTATTTGGCCATTTACGTTGAAAGCAAAGATTCTAATTTAAAAAATGCTACAATATAAATAGATACATATAATTATCTACAAATAAGATGGTAAAATAAAAGTAATTATTTAGAATACAACATAATATTTAATTATTTTGATGTAGCAAGAATAATAATGAAAACGTTAAAAGGAAAAGATAACCGTAGTGCTAACAAAAATTTTGAATTGAATTGTTGATTGAATTTCAGAACCTTCCAATAAAATGTATTTCAATTTTCATTTTTTCCATTTTATTAATTTACAAGGGTTATTTACTTCCATATTGCATAATCATTTAGTCATATAAATAAAATACATACGTCTGTGATAACTTTGGTTATTTGGTTTTCATGATGCGAATTTTTTTTTAAAAAAACATCATGTTAGTATTTTCGAGCCTGAAAAGCACTTTTTAATTTTTGCGCTTCCATTTTCGCGTTTTAGCATTTTATGAAGTGAAGTAAATATTTTCAAAAATTCGTAGTTTCCAAAAACATGAAGAAATATATATATTTAAAAACATTTTGAATTCTAAAAAAGAATTATTATTTGTACACTGAAAAGTCGAAAAAGGCTTTATTTTTGCGTTTGAAGCTAATAGAAAGCCTTCTTCAGATACAAAAAGCTAAAGCATTATTTTCGTCGCCTTAAGGATAGTAAATGATTGAATAACAACATGCTACGTCTTTAAAGTTTTTTCAAAATAGTTTATTGCACTCAAACGTAGAACTGTAATTATTTGCGGCTATAATTTGTAATTAATAGTGGGTATAATTATCATCCCATAACTATAATAATCAATTATGCGTTATCCCTATCAGGAAAAGTAATTAAATTACAGTCAATTTCAAAATTGTTCCTAATTTCTGTGTAATTGGAAATAATAATTAATTCACTAATTAATTAATAAATGCTAACTTAACACCAATAACAATAACATTATCTCATTAGTTAATTATAAATTACCTCGTGTATTTCTTAATTAAATTGCAACAGGTCCCATGATTTGAAAGTTTGATACAAAAACAATGAAAATCTGACTAGAACATAATTATACTAAACTACATACATAAATAACTAAGCCTAATTACGTTTTTGAGGGAAAATTAGAAACTAGTAATTATGATGTGATCAGATCATGAATAGAAATAGAAATGGTAATGGTAGTCATAGCGTCAATGTCATTTCGGTAAGAATATACATACATAGATAATGGCTACGGATACCGTTAATGACTTTAATTTTAGTATTTTAGTATTATACATATTATCATATATTATTACACACAATTTAAAAATAATTACAAAAATCGCTGAGCGACGTAAAGTAATGTCAATTCAATGTCTGATTTAAAAAGGCATATTAAAATTATCTAGTAATCAAGTAATTTCATTAAAATTCAAATCCACAGAATGGGGTCAAAGGTGAATATAATTACTAATTGACTTCTATCCATTCACGTCAATTAAATAAGTACCTAATACTTAATACAAATCGCTCGTAATTATGCTACATATAAACTACTAATTGCAATTATCTGGTAGAATAATATCAGGCTTAACTTCAGTAAATACTTCAAAATATGGTTAACACAAATTCATAAATATTTACTAAATGAAAGAATAACAACGATTACCGCGCATTAATTCCATTTTTCCATTCCATAGTTGGGAGAGTGGTACATTATAATAATGCTTAGTATTATTATTCACGACTGAGGAGCTTTTTTGATTTTTACCTTAATAACTAATTACCAATTCAAAATAAATGACGATACCGGAGGATTTCCTGTGATACTTGTGAAGGATATAATTGTAGTTCTTGCATTTAGACTGACTTGTATCAGAATTATAGTACAGTACAGCATTCCTGCCCATTTTATTTAACTACTCCATTCATTACTCAGTTGTCTCTCACTAACTAAATGGATGAATGAATTACATTGATAATAATTATGTACAATTGCTTATTCGAAATAAAGTTTTTTTTACATATTACAATCATATCATTCTTTTTTAGCTAGCTAGGTTAGGTAGGTACAGATTCCATATTACAGATTCATATTACAGTTACAGTTCGATATAACTATTTCTAATCCACTACAACTAGAAAATAAATTATAATTAAATTTTAACTATCTAATAAATAGATTTAATTCTAGTAAGATAATAGCATATACATATAAAACGAGACAAAAAACAGTAAAAACATTTACAAACAGAAAGGAAAGACTAATCTAAATTAAAAAAACACCCTAAGACTAGCCAAGGTTCGATCCACAGCAATTAATTCATCAATTAAAATAATTCAATTCATGAATTAGTTTAATTGCAGTATTAATTATTTAATTACAATTAAATGTGAGACTCTGGTATAATATCTTGATCCAGTAGTCCGACGTCGATAGTGACAGTGACAGTGACAGTGATCGAGAGTCCTAGTCAAAGTACGGTAGTACGATGATGAAAGTTAGTTATACAGTTCTAGTATTTTTAGTAGTAACTTCAGTTGTAGTTTCCACGGTCACGTCACTAGTACTAAATAGTGGAGGAAGGGGTACACACACGTAGTGACAATGACCATGGCCGTGGCCGTGACCATGTGAATATTATTAGAATGCGATTTTCGGTGAAAAAGTCGTAGATTGCGATTGCAGATATTTTCAGGTAAAGGTGACTAAGTTGGATAATTTATAATTCTATTTGGTAATCACGTGTATGATCTTAAAGTTATAATTTTATAACGACACTAGACGTTGACGTTGACATCGATCTGATGTTGCCAGTCTTGTTATTTTTCTTCAGTTAATAATATGCTTCATTTTGGTTTACTTAAACTGCTGACGTAGGCTCAAGGAACGTCGTTGTCATTGTTGTGGTCGTTTCTCTTCTATCCCAGTAGATAATTCGAGGCGTATTTAGAAATATAATTAGTAGTGTTAAGTAAACTAATATTATTATTATTTTCTTTAGTTAGTAGTTTCATTTATATATATAGGACTGACAATGAATCGTGGCAAGTTTAGCTCAATGTTGAATATTTGCTGTCTTCAGAGGAAATGTCGACGGTGCTTCCTGAATGATGATGACTTCGGCTTACACTTTCATCAATGTTGTCTTCCGTATCAGAGGGAATGACATTCCATTCCTGCTGCTGCTGCTGAATTCCCTACAGACACGAAAAGACACGAAGGACAAAAGAGATACAATTAAAATCCAAATCAAAGATGCAGAGAACTTACAAAACAATTAAACGGCATAAATATGAAAGAAATTTACTTTCTTAAGGTAGGACAAATGCGCGAGAACAGAGTCCTTGGAGCTACTACTAGAGTCCGCACTGGAATCGGAAGAGTAGAGCCATCGAATCGTGGCCCTTCGCCTCTCGGACAAAAGAGGATCCTTGTAATTATCGTAGTCTGTAGATCCCTGGGACTGCAGTTGACCGTCACCATCACAATCACCATACAGCTCATCGGCATTGGACGGAAGTCGAACATTAAATTCTATAATTCCCTTCTCAGACAACTCACTGTCCCTCGCAGAGATCTGAGCTTGCACATCCTTGTTGTTGATCACGTAGGAAATGAGTTTCTCCCTCTTGGACAAGTCAGTGTCTTGGGTGGAGGGACGTCTAAGATTCTGAACAGAAGCTGTTACATCTTGGCCGCCTCCAAGCTCCATGTGGGGGATCAGTTTGAGATGGTCATAGTCGTAGTCAGGGAGGTGGAAGGATCTGTAGTCAGCCATGACCTCAAGGGTTGTCGTGCGTCCAGAAACTCTGGGGCGTGCTGGGACTGTGGTGGTAGGTGACGAGCGATGATTATCCATTTGAGGGGAAGGCGATGGGACGGTGGGAATATGTTTGGGGATTGGGATGGGGTAAGGATATATGGGTTCCCCATAAAATTCTAGGTCACGCTCCTTCTTTTTCGCTTTACTCATTTCCACACTATCTTCCTCCTCGTCATCCTGATTAAACGACTCGTCAGCTTTGTAGTTCTCCTCTTCGTGGTCACTGATATTAGGATTCCGCGGTTCGACCTCTGTCAAGCTGTCGTTGTACGTGTCGTCCGCGTAGTCTTCGTTATAGTCATAGTCACCTTCAGGTTCCATTTCGATTCCAGTTGCGGTTCCAACGCCCGTCTCAGACGACTCCGTCTCTGCTTGCAGGGCCTGGGTGTACAACAGCAGACGCTCTTCAAAGTCCCGGTCTCTGGTCTTCCTCTGCTCATCCTCTTCCAATGAGGTCGTTGCATTCCTCAAAGACTCCTCGTCCGCATAGTACGGATCCTTCACCATGTCCATATCGTTGTCATCCAGAATGGACTGGTTATGAGCAGGACGGTTGTCACCAAACAAAGTTTCATCCTTAGACTCCGTCAGATCCTCATCTGGGTAATTCGAGTCGATATCAACGTCAATATCAATATCATTTTCATCTTGTTTATCTTGAGGCTCATGTTCATGTTCACGTCCATCGTCACCTTTGGATTTGGAATTGGATTTAGATTTTGAGCGGGAATTATACAGGAACTCTGGATGATCCTCCGAAGTAGCCTCTCCAGACCCAAAATAGTTTGGAGCCGACGGAGGCGACAGGAGGTTGGCAAGAGAATTGGTATTTGTTGTATCCGAAGGATTACCGATTTGAATCGATGACAATTCATAGCTTGGGTCAATATCAATCTCGAGGCCACCTGAGCTTGAGATTCGACTTCTACTCACCAGCGGTGGGTGGCGATTGTGGCTACTACTGTGAATGTGGCCATGTCCATGACTGTGCTTGTGGCTGTGACCATGAGTCGGAGAGGGGTTGGAAGTGTCACTCTCCGCGCTCTTGTAACCCGCGGAATTTGAAGATGATCCTGCCGTCGGACTTCGCGGAATTTCGTACAGGAGATCGTCACAAACGCCAAAGTCTTCAATGGGGATGCCCGCTTGTAGTTTCTTGAGGAGAGCGGGCACAGGTGGTGAGCCTAATCTGTTGGTTATTGAAAAGTGGCTTTGACTGTTCGTCTGTGGAATGGAATGCGGCCCCAGAGGAGGATTGGGGCTGTGGGCAGTCACCATAGCGATGGAACTGGCATTGGGGACGGATTTGGAATTGTGGTGCAGTTGCGAGGGACTATGGCCCAATGTCATCGGCATCGGCTTTCGTTTATTGCTATGGCTTTTAGAGTGACTACCTTCCTTGTTTGAGATCTTTGGTAAAACAGTAGTGGTATTTGCAGTGGTACTGTGAATATTGTCAGGCTCATCATTGTAGTCCAATCCATCATAGCGGTTATGATTTGCATTGAAATTGGTCTTACTGGACTTAGCAACTTTGAGCGGGGGAACACTAGCTGTTGGAATGGTATTTGTAGTGGTTGTGGCTGTAGCAGCAGCAGTTGGTTTTTGATTTTTCTGCTTCGAGTGCTTCGACTGGTGGAATTTCTGATGATCTTTCGTCTTCTTGCTGCCATCCATGCCCATATCCATGTCCATTTCTACGTGGTGGTTGATGTTGGTGTCGATTTCATCAATTAAATTGTCCGCCATCATTTTCTTAGAATTCGCCCTGGCATTTGCATGGGCGGCTGCTACAGACTCGGCTGGTCCTCCTGCGATCACAGTCTTTGAGGTGGAAGTGGTGGTGGAAGTTTTAGTCTTGCGGTAGGTCACTTCGTCGCTACTTTCTTCAATGATTGTGGATTTGGATTTATTCTTGGAATTAGTGTTAGTATTGTGACTGTGACCGTGATTAGCTGCAGGAGAGACGAAGACTGAGTCTGTGGATTTGACACTCCTGGTGTCTTCGTAGTGGATCTCCACGCTTCGACAAGACGATGAGATGATTCGTTCTTCCAAATCCACATCCATGTCCATCATATCTCCTCCAGTTCCCGTTCGTTGCTCCTGCATGTAGTAGGAATGCGTGTGTGTCTCAACATTCTTCGTACTGAGACTCATGGATTCCAAAGAGGGTGAGGAGAACCGACTAGAATTATTACTGTTGGCACTCGATTCCGCGCCTTCCCTATCAGGATGCCCCCGAATGCCATAGCTTCCAATAATGCCCTCAAAGTCACCGTGGATATTAGGCTTGAGTGGTCCAATAGTTCTGCCGGGAATGTCCGGAAAGATCTTTTTGACTCGACCACTCACATTGTTACCGGTACCATTCGCTTGGGCGTGTGACGTGGGAACTTGACTATGACTGTGATAGTTACTCCGACTAGAAACCGGTGGTTGGGACTGTGGATGGTTGTGGTTAATGATCCTCGCAGTAGCTTTCAATGGCCCTTGTTTCTTCGGGCTGGTTGAAGAATTAATGCCATTGTTGTGACTGTGAATTGTGTGAGCATTCCTACTTCGGAATCTTCCAGGAGGAGAGCGAGCACGAGACCGAACGTTGGGATTTGTGTTATGGCCATTATTATTATTGGATGATGAATGTTCTTCAGATTCCGTACCGGTGCCCGTGTCACCGTTGAATCCACCACCGCCCGGACCGCCTCCACTGCTTCCCCCACCACCACCCCCACAACCCTCGATGTTCCCATGAATCCTGTCCTCGATTCTCTTGATTCGATCCATCCTCCTCTTCAGTCTCTGTTGATACAGCGGATCCTTTTCGGATTGTTTCACATACTGTTTCTTCGTTTGCGTTGCCCCCCATCGAGGTTTCTCAAGTTTCTTCTTCCCTCCGCTATTGCCACCTTGAATATTAGTATTTTCACTGCTTTCTTCTCCAGTGCTAAGTCTATTCTTTGATCCTCCGAGACTTCCTTTCACCAAGCAATTGTGGGACCGGTGCTTGTGACTGTTCTTCACATTCAGGTGCTTGCCGTAGTTACTATTGGGGTCTTGGACTGCTGTACTACCAGTCTCAGTTTGAATCCCAACTTCCCTATGATGCGATAGACTTCGACTGCGTTGGAGCTGGCCATGACTCTGGTTGGACAACGGTCTGCTTTCTGCGTGACAATTGTTCATGTACTGGCCATTATCAATCTCAATGTCGTTTCCGTCGTCGTCGTCATCCTCGGTGTGGTGACCGTGGGTTTCTAAGGACACTTTATTATGACGGGGGATGTTAATCATTGACTGACTGTTTGTCAAATAGTTCGCCGCGTAGTCGGGGTCGTTCATTTGAGCCACGGGGTCGGCCCCAGTTACAATTCCAAGTAACGGTGACCCATCCAGGGAGAGGCGCCGACCTGAGAGAATCCGATGATGCTGACTTTCTCGAGAAAGTACTGAACGGCGGACGTCTGCTGTTTCAGTCATGTCATTGTATTCATAGGTCACGTCGTCGGGGTCCTGATTCAAAAATATAACTTTAAAATCACATCCATCACGCAGCTACTATGTAAGTCTGCGGTTTATTCTACAGCAATACATCCAGCCGTCTTTCTATCTAAAGGTACGTGGACTGGATAATATGGTGTAATTAGGTAATTAAAATAAATTACTTCTCCAGCAGTATAGTAGCCCAACTTTCTAGTTTCCAGTTCAATCTGTTCCAATTCCCGCAGTTGCTGCATTTTAATCTTTTCCTCATCCGCCAGTTCTTCCTGCTGACGTTTCTCCTTCTCCAGTTTTAAACGGAGCTGACGTTCCTCGATCTACCGAGAATTCATTTCAACTTTCAGCATCTCACAATTATTAACATAAGCTCTAGTAGAACAAGTATGTACTTTAAATTTTAATTAGAGAAACTGAATCTGAATTTTAGTATTGCACATGAGTGAATTTTGTTTCATTTTGTTCCTGTAAATTAATTACTTGTTTTCGAATTGCCTCCTGATGCTCCAGTGCCGCCCGCCGCTTCTTTTCTTTCTCGGCCGAAATGTCTGGATCCGCTGGCACATTCTGGCCTCGTAGGTAACTTCTGCGAACGCAAACGAAATCACAAACCATCTTTTATACTACTCATCAAAATTAACATTCCTACTAATAACTTAATTTCGACTTTATTCTGATCAAATTACAATTAGTAACAATAAAAAAATTATACAGCATATTTCCTAAAAATTATACAAACCAAAGGAACGCTAATAAACAAATGCGACGATCAATTAGAAAACAATGGACACCACTATAATCCCCACACCACTATTCCTTTGCAATCTTTATAATTTCATTTTCTATTATTCCTAGTTGTCCTACATCGAACAGCAAGCTGGAATTATAACTAAAGATCTATAAAAGTGTCATAGCGTAATAGCCATAACCTTTGACGCCTGACTTGACCCAGTATGCCATATGCAATGCAATAAAATACATCAACTCTGTCACATCATGCTTGCTTTGATTCCTCCTCTCCCCTCCTGGACTCCCGGACTACAAACCTACAAAACTGAGCACAAAGGCAAGGAAGGAATTGATGGTGACAAATGTCCACCTCTCCCAATAATTAATGTTT
>JAAXYX010001145.1:0-25961 GCA_036851915.1 Ptenothrix huangshanensis
GTGTGTGTGTGTGTGTGTGGAACCATAATACAGGCAGGGTTAATGAAGGCACTGTAGCATCAGTGATGATAATAATCCGTTACTACGACGATTGACCACGATGACGATGATCGCAGGCTGAGAAAAAGTTATTCGCATAAAGTAGGCAGGCGACGTATTGGAGGGACAGACGTGATTGAAATATTTACTGATTCTTGTCATCTTTCATAATAGACGGAATTAAAAATGAAATCTGTACCTTCGCCATCTCAGTGGTAATCTGATTGAATGAGAGTATCTCATCCTTTTTATGTGTACACAGGAACGAGAGGAGCATGTTGGTCGAATTTAATTTCCAACTTGGAGTCGATAGCTAAGGTGATTGTGGTTGAGCTCTTGCACCTACCTATACATACTCCTATGATTTGATGTAAATGAATGTCCGAAGGAAAAGCTAATAGGTCTTGTTCTCATAATATTCTCAATCTATGGCAACTTTCAAATTTCCCACTGATTGGAAATAGTTTTGTAGGTATATCGATGAATGCAGTTGTCAGTTACTCTTACGATTAGGTGTAGCTCTCTATAGTTGTGACTTGTATACGGCCATATCTGATTCGATTTGATCGGATGTCGATAGCGGCTGATTTGTGACTATGTCTGGACTTTTAGATGGAAGAGTTGGTTAAATCAGTTGTTCTTGCTCCTGGTTTCTCCCTACATATCCTTTGATTGAGTTTCATTGTTTTTTCAAGTCACTTTTGTAGGATGAATTCGGGAAATCGGTAATCCTGCTACTCTTTGTATACATCTTGTCCTGTTCTCTGTTTTCTGTCCTAGCCTGGCCAGGTCTGTCGTGGCCTGGTCTGGCCTGGCTTGTCCTGGCTTGTCCTGTCCTGTCCTGTTCTGTCCTGTCCTATCCTATCCTGATGTTTCGAGTATATAGGGAAAAAGCTACAACTAGTTGAATTAGTACTTGTGACGACTTTTGGGCAAACAACACAGCAAACACGCCTTTTTGTAGTTTAACCCTGTGTTATAGACTTGAGTTGCTTTTTATGACCACAGAATGAATGTTCAATGCAAATTTTACAGAATTATTATATAACCTTGTTGTTGACTCTCTGTTGCAAAGACTGGACGTCAAAAAGGCGTCATGTTTTTTTTCGTCGAACACGCATTTACATTGTTCTGGAGTCTCTGCGGAATCAGAAGTCATCAAAGATTAGTATCTTCATTTTTACCTCGGGACGTAGATGAATATATTATATTAGGAAAAACTGGAATCGTACTACAATTTGCTTTCATTATTTGCTCCTTCAAGAATGTGCTGTTTGGTGTGTGTGTGTGAGGACAAGTTAACTAGCGAGAAGGGAAGAAAGAAACATTGAGGTACGATATACCAAAGTATTGTTTCCACAGTCTTGCTTTGCTTTGTCTGCAACAACTTGCTTGCATTATTAAATCTGAAAACTGAGTTAAATGAGTTATAAAACTATTATTTCAGTATTTCCAGTTGTAGTTGATGACCACGAGTGAGTAGTAGGCCCCTAATCGTATAATATCTAACTTCGGTTTTCCGCAGGACTATCACATGGCATGGTATGGTATGGCTAACTAAGCTTTAGCTTGGTCCAGACTTCACCCAGCATGATTTCTTAATTTTACCTTTGAAAAGTGGAAGACCATGTCAGAATTTCCAATTTAGTAAGAAACGTGAAATACTCAAGGAGTACCTTCCTGTGTATACGAACTATTGAATATGATAATGCGGAATAGCAACATTGCATTGCTCTCTCTACATATACGCACAGAACAAGTGCTGTGTGGAAAAGCTGCGTGACGCAATGACGTTAAACGGTTGCAGAAACGCATTCAAAGGATGTATCATGTGAGATGATCTGATTCTGTTGTGACAGCGTTAAATCATTTCCGTTTCACGCCTTATGCCGTGCTCAGCTCGGTGTTCCCATTCCCATCAAACTTTTGGATTTGGATTTGGACTTGGACTTGGACTTGGACTTGACCATGCCCACCTAATGAATGAAAGACGGGAAAATACATAATATTTTTAACGCTGTTGTGTAACTCTGAGCAAGATGTGTAACTAGGGAGGTATCGCAGCTTGGTTTTGGTTTCGAATTCCTAGGGAAAAACTTGAGTTGGTTTTTGGTCCTGTGGTCATATGTAATTGTTCCTTGTTCCCTTTTGCGAATACCTGTACGCACTCTTTACGTATTTCATTCTCATTCTTCTTGTGGTTCTAAATAATTACTGGACGTGGCTCGGAAAGGTGAGTTATAAACGAAACGAAGCAGTCATTATTGTGGAAGGGTTCAGTTAATTATTCTCCAATTACCTAGTTAGTGCAGATTGCAGATTCAATTTTCGTCGCCAGATTGCAAAGTGTATAATTATGTGCATAGGCACATATCTGTGTGTTTCGTACATGTCAGTCAGTCACTGTGACTGTAATCTATATTTGTCCAAGAGTCTTTATAAAGGTACTTTGTAATACATAGTTCATTTACATACAGGAGACGAAGTGTATTTTTTAAATGTAGACATGCGTATTTGCTTTATGAAATGAGTAAAAAATTAGTCTTTTTTTCTAATACCTACATAATTATAGACAAAGAATTGTGTGGACTTTATAGTGACTATGATAATAAGCTTGGATGACCTTGATAATTTTTAAGTTGGTTGCTTATATTTTAATGTTTCTGTCATCTCTAAAATGTATTCTGAGCAAATGTCATCTTTTACAAGATTTTTATGTTGGCAATTACGGAGTATGGACATATGGGGATTTTGACGCAAAGTTGTTTCACTGAACATGGCTTCACTTCTTCAGAGCTTCAGAACTTGGTAGTTGAAGGCAGTTTACGTGTAAAGAAAAAAAAAGAGTAGATTGGTATATAAGCACCTATTTTTCGTCCGTATTGTTGCTGTTGCTGTTGTTGGTGTTGGTGTGTGTTAGTGTGTTGTAGCTTTATTACGAACTAAGATTAAATAAGTGAGTATACAGACAGAACTCGTTGCTGGCAGATCTGCTTGTCTGATGTCAGGTCAACTTCTTGCTTAGAGCAAATTGCTGTTCATATATCATTGAGAAAGACCATTGTATCTCCTTTACTGCTGTAATAATCATAATGTGATGGACTGCCTCTACCTTGTTTCAATCTGCGATATTAAGATTATGCTTTCAGTTTCTTCTCCTCCTCTATAAGTCTATAAGCTAAAAACACATTTACCCATTACAATGTGGATACGTCTTAATTTACGCTAAGTTGTTCTTGATGAGCTGGATATGCGAACGTATCCAACACGATATTCTAATTGAATTTGCTCGACAGCAGCGGAGTCGTAATGAGAAACAAAGCGTTGTTCGTAGACGAACCAGTATTAGGCTGGATCTCCGAGATACGCGGCATAGATTCCCTCTCAAAGCCTTAATGAACGCTGATATCGCTCCGTTGATATCGTGTATATAATTACATACACCTTACTCAGGTGTTAGTTTAATTACCGGTTGTTAATGTAATTTTAATTATTGCTATATTGTTAAGTAATTTATTTACTACTGGTTGCCAATGAATTAGCTTGAATCACTGGAGTAATGGTTCAATTTTGTACACCATTCCCCTCTCCTCCTCTGTGCATCCATCCTTCCATCTACACCTATCTACCGATATACACACTTGGGTAAAGTGTTCTAAGTACAAGCCAAGGCAAGATTTTGGATTTGTTTGTTTGTATGTATTCTATCATCATAATATCTTCACCTCGGATGGATGGGTTTTATGGAACAAGCTTTACCCACAGACAAAGTGGATGCTCACTCACTTATATTACTTACCTACATCCTAACAAAGGATGATTTTGCATTGCTATATACCCCAAGGTATAGTTTAAAAAATAATAAGTCTCTTTAATACTTTACCGTGGCTGCAACTGCAACTATTAACTACCCTTCAGAGTCTCGAGATTACTCGGGTAATGCCTACACCGCACCGTTCTTGTTTGCTCAGTTTGAACTCAAGTTGAATTTTCTTGAGATTTAATTACCAACAACGTAGTGATCGCTTTGCCTTGTACCTACCTTTCGTGAGGACATGGATACGATAAGTATGCATTCTTAAACAGAATCATTTAAATTAAATTAGTCGTTAGAGCATCCCAACCATGTGTGTAATGACTGAGGATGAGGATGCCCAGTGATGAGTGACGTCGCGGCATCAGTCCAATATAAGTACATCCTTAGTTATGCGTCCACCCTACCCTCTCTGCTGGTTGCGTTAACTGCGTACTCCCCGACCTGAACGTAACTACACTACGTTTAAATTATCAAGTGAGGTTAGTATTTGTCAACTCACATATTACGTAGTATCCTGCCTGACTGACGACGAGTTGGACTTGGACATAACAGGAGAAGTGATTAATTTAATATTGACTTAAAAATTAGCGCTAGCTTGAAAGTACCTACCTTTGCCTACCACTACCACTACCACTACCACTAGCACTGACTAGTCAGATTAATTTTCACATACTTACTTGTGCTTCTAAGGGTCACCACGGTTTTTTCCTCTGTTATAATTGAGAACAGTTGATGCTCATTGTGAGATTGGTGGGTGGTGTCGCACTGGAGTGCATACCCCAAAAAAAATGTAAAGACTGATGTGATTCTTGAAGCGGAATGGTGTAGTGTGTAGTGGTAGTAATGAATGTTTAATACTTTTATTTTTCTTCGCTTAAAGAGCCACAGTGCGGAGGTAGGTGCGTATTGTGTGTGTATTCGTGAATGGATAAAATGCTATTTTGAATCATAACTCGTAAGTGATTATGTATAATAATAGACTAAGAGACGTTCGGGTTCTCGGGAGCTGCGGGAGCCGACCGAAGGAAGCTTTAAGTGAAATGGGATGGGATGGGCCGTGTAATTATTATGAACGAGATGGGCTGGTTCTTTTGTTGCCTCCTTTTATCAACTCGCTCTCTCTCTCTCTCTCTATGTATATCGTCAGAAATCCTTCACATCTCTCTCTCTCTCTTTGCTGTGCTCTCCTTGTTCCTATGTCTGGCATATGATTTCATAGGGTATCATTTAAAAGCGCATCGGTGTTACGGTTGGATTCTACCTGATCTGCAGTTATTGCACGATGATCAACGACTTGTTGTCTCTTGTTCTTTCTTTGGATTGGATTGGATTGGATTCCCAACTGAATAGAATACTCGAAGATTTTTCTAATATTAAACAGTGGTATAGCTAGCAAATAAACTAAGGCGTACCCGTCCCCTCTAAAACCATTACCCGAACGGTAAGAACAACACTTCTGGGTTGTTTTCCATTGTTCGCTATTGTACAACGTCAATGTCCAAGTGACATCAGATGCTGTGCTGGACCATTACATATATACATACATACATAGGTAGGCATTTCCTAACTACTTCTCGTTCTCGTTCTCGTATTTCGTAGAGTAGATACAAGGGAGAGTAGGTACATATGTACCACTGTGGTATTATTTTTTTGGTAAAAAAAGATATTGTCATCACAGTTTTGTGTATTTACTTACCACAATAATTTCAAATTCTAGAGATTTTATCGTGAAGGATAATAAGTGATTTTTCCGGCATAGCATGTAATTGAGGAATAGGAGTAATTATATTCTGGCAAGAAATCCTGTTTTACAGGCAGGTTGAGACTTAACAAATTCTAAATGTTCGAACGAAACAAAAAAACTGACTATAGAGTCAGCAGCTGGATTGATTCTTGGTTGAGAGACTACACAAATCATGGTCATCCTGCTGCGCAGTGGATACAGGGGTCCGAGTAAATCTTTGGGTTGCTGATTTGCATAAACGTAAATTCCCATAAGAAGCGGAAAGAGCTGTGCTTCAACAGCTATCTATTCGAGTTGGGAAGAAAAGAAAAGGTCCTCGCATTGCACTCACTCAGGATCATACATGAGTGCAGTGCAATGTATAAATAATACATATCGTCATAGTTCAAGTTCCACGTCTCGATATCTACATATCTTCTTAAACGCAACTTATGTCATCTGCCTTGTCTCGTAAATTCAAATGTTGCCATCTATAATCTGCATTAGCGAATTCAATGTCAATCTACACTTCCCTTTCTATCCTTTTTCAAGGAATAACTTTTGTAGGTATGTACTTGTCCACTTTTGATTCTCAGAGAATATTCTACTACCAGGTTGATACTACATTTTGACGAGCTACAGAAAATTTCAGTTTGAGTATGTTTAGCTTTGGCAGATTTGAAATTTATGAGAAATTGTAAAGCATGATGAAACTGGCCCACCTTAAGCAAGGCATTGGTTGAAACGTTGAAAGCCTTATTACATTATGATGATGATGATGATGATGATGAGATGAGTTGTTTTGCTACAGATTATGTTACTGTTGTGGAACTCGCAATTGTGTTATTTGCTAGCCTAGAGGAAGTTTTATTAGTGGTTGTGTTCGTTCGTGAGTTTCCAAGATGTGTTGTTGTGGTATGGTGCAACCTCCGAAATATCAGTAATGCAAGGAGAAACGAACAGACGGTTTGATCAAATTAATGGTGAAGGCTTGACATTGAGCTTAAATTTAAAAGTTTGTTGTTTTTAACCTGTATATTGTGACTGTGGCTGAGATGGTCAGATAGATTGAGTACGATTTTACGATAATTTCAGATAGATAATGTTGGGATAACTCATATTCAATGAGTTGATTATTTCGTGTGGAATAAAAAATTACTTTGAGATATGATAAATCGCCTAGAATTACTTTTCTGGGTGGGCAGAGACTTGGAGGGACTTCCAGTGAGAGTAATTTTTAATTGATTATTTATGCATTCATGCTGACTTTCTGCACCTGCAGTAGGAAAATTTATTACCTTTTTCGTTCCCTGTTGGCTAAAGATATTTTCCCAGACCTCGTTGGCGAATTCTTGCTCCGTTCCGTTCCGTTCATTTGAATATAGTCATAACCCATTAATTTCGAAAGTACGTGGACGCAGACTCTTGGCATTGCGGCTTTATGTACCTACATAAATACATACTAGGACATTGCTGTATGCAATTGGTATTGTCGTTGGACTGGGCGACTGGGCCATGTGGTATGTAATGTAAGATGCTTGCAAATTCAAATTCCTTTTTGTCACCAAGTCACAGGACTCTTCATCCACGCTTTTCTTGCATGCAATTACGTATAATCACGGATATTATTGTAAATCAGTAATTTTTTGAAGTAATTTGATAAATCACTTGCCACTTTTAATATTTTTAGCAATTCAAAATTTCGTAATTAGAACTGTGTAGCTATTTAGCCATGCGTGCAATTCACTGTGAAAATAGTAATTATTATTTCCAGTTCTTTACCCTCAACTTTTAAACTTCTTGTGACTGTGATTAGTGTCTAAATGCGGATAGTGAGACAGTGACCTTTTTTTATTTCATGTTATTTCTGGCGGTTTCCTTTTTGACTCAAGTTTTACACATTTTTTTATACATATTGGCCGGGCGTTATTATTATTGCTAGGTTTATGTGAGACGTGTCGAGTGTTGCGTGATTGGAATATTTGAGCATATTTGTATAAAACATTTTTGAAGTGCTTAGAATATGTTATTATTACACCACAAAGTAGGTTTTCAATTTCATTTTATGCCCTTCAGCCTTTCAAAAGCGCCACTGCTTTTGTGTAATTCTATATTCTTAGCTTTTAATTATTGAATCGAATTGATTATTATCAATATCAAATTGTGTTCATACATTCAACATTAGTTGGTACTGTATTCAATTAGTTAGATTCTGACTTATTAGCCAAGACGCGTTTCTTAGTGGTTCCCTTTGTAGTATCAAATATGAACCAGCTCATTTCTTGGATTTGGTTGTTGGTAGGTTTTTAAAGGTGTTGCATTAATAACTCAATTTATGTAGGATCGCGTATCACAATCAGTTTCGTTGTTAGCCAGCATAATAATTACGAACCCGAAATCACAGTTACTAATAGTGGTGTGGTGCAGTAGGTAGGTACCTTGAGGGCCTGTCCGTTTGGGTATAATATGCATGTACAAATGCAGGAGGTTTTGAGATTACGAGCTGTGATAGTTGAGCAAGTGCCGGGCTGCGATGTCATTGAGGAACGCGCAGTAGGTCATATCGAACCCGGGACAGAATGTAGAAGGAAAACGGAGGTACGTAGATACGTAGTATACGGTCGAAGACCAACGTCTACCGCACACCATATGCAATGTCTTTAGACACACATGCGTAATGATATTCTAATGGTGATGATGATGATGGTGATGATGATGATTCATTCCAAGAGTAAAGTAACGTACATGGAGTGTATAATGAGTATGCAAGAACGTGATATGAGCTACGAGCGTGTAGGTGTATAGTGCAACTGCGTACTCAATGTTGTCACATTATAGTTACTTAACAATAGCCATTTATTCATACAAAAAGTCGCTTTGTACGAATCTTCTTGAGTCGAACTTGAAGATTCTATTTGGAATGCAAGTACGTGCAGCTGTAATGTCTTGAGGCACACGAGTACTAGACGAGGTACGTTATGCTATGCTGTGCACATAACCTGTATCCTAGTCCTAGTCATAGTCCTTTTTCTTCACCCTCTGTCGACTCTAATATCACACAAGCGAGGAGGAACACACCGAATTATAAGTGTCATGAATGAATGAATATTAACGATGTATTAGAATAAAGATAGCATGTACACACGAGATTGATCATAACAAGATAACTATTACAGGTACTTTGTTACTTGAACAATTTCTGTAGCTACACTTGTGAGAACTATTTATGACCGTTTTTTCATTGAGTAATAAGCCAGTGTAGTTGTGATGAAATGAAAAAAAAACCGAGGCAAGTCATAGTATAGTTCGTAAAACTGATCGTAGATCGTAGATCGTAGAGCACATGATGATGATGATGATGATGATGATGATGAAGAAGAAAAAGAAGAAGGATTTGGAAGAGAGAGGAGATTTGATGGTAGATGGAAATGTGAATCGCAGGCAGGATGGTTGTTTGATGGTTCGAGGCTATCGCCTGGCGCCTCCACTTTGCACTGATTTGCATCCGATACTACACAGGCATACAGATAGTGTATTGTTATGTATTGTTGTGTTTGGGGAGGCATGCGGCTATGGACGGTGACTATGAGAGAGACTGATGTGCTGAGCTTATTAAGTGACTGGAAGAACGCTCTGTGAAACGCTATTTGAGTGCATGGATATATTAGTGAGACTCTTAGACTTCACTTGTAATTTCACCTGGGACGAGATGAGTGTGCGGCTTGTATAAATTGACTAGTTACTCATCGCTGCTATTTCACCGGTTGGACGTATTTAACTAGAAATTACGCGTATTTATGTGAACTAAATGCACGCGCGGAGCTCTTGTAATTATAATTCATATCTACTTATGATGGTTATGAGGTATGACTTGAGTGTACGAGCGAGAATAACTTGTGTAATTTTCATTGTAATTATTATTTTATAAAGGGAAAATGAGCCAGAGTGGGTATGGAAATTCAGCGTTTTATGTGTTGGTGGGCAATAACTACATGGTGATAGATCATTTAACGTTTACAAGAACTTGTGTGTTGTATGCAAAAGTAATGAAGATGCTTTGGCGCAATTTAGCATAAATCGTGTCTACAGCTTGCAAACGTGTCAGAAGGAACATTAGATAGCAAGTGTAGTGTATGTACACAGAAATATCCAGTTGTCGGTTTACGTATCTATAGAATGCACCATTCTTCCTATAGCATGGTCAAGTCTTGGAGAGATGCAGTCTCTCACTCTCTCTCTCTCTCCTTAATAATGTCGTCAACCCATAATCCAGCGTAGCTCACTCCAATACACACGATTGAAGTGAGGATGAGGAATAAGGCAAGGAGTGTGGTAGTGGTTGGTTGGTTGGCGTTAGTCGTTTTTTTCCAGTTCCTGCGTGTGCTCCTAATAGTTAATTACAAACAACAAGGGATGGAATTATCAGTGTACGGTTGACTTCGTGTCACTCCATTGTATGTTCTGATTACTCAAATGGACAGCACGAGAGTGAAAATAGCTCTTTCGGGACTGGATGGGTTCATTGTAAATTCTAATAATTTTTATGGGCTCTGTAATGACGTGTAAGAATTTTGTACGCACTGCGTGCATTGTGTGCTAATTTTTGGACATTAAAACAACTTTGTTGCATATTAACCGGAATCAGTTCCATGAGTCTTACGACGCTCATGCTGATGCTCATAATGCTGATGCTGATGCTGACGCAGCGCAGCTTCACCTGCCAGCCGAAGCCTGGCTTCGGCTTCGTAATTGTAGAGTCGGAGCTATCAATATTAAAGTACCGAGGTAAGCATGTTTGTGTAGACAGATTTGAATAAATTCGACGCTCTACCGAGTTTTATGGCTAATTAACAGCATTTCTCAGTGTATTTATTCTAAAGTTCATAGAAATCCTAGAATGCATGGCTAGTCTTCGTCTTTCTCCCTCCTTCAGGTGGCTAATTAATTTTCTCAATTTTTAACGTGATCATCGCGTCGCCAGAGATAAACTTTTGGAGCGACTCTCCTCAGTCCTGCAGATGATAATGATGATGATCCTCTACAACTGATTAAGTTGTTCCTAAAAAGACTAAAGATGCGCTGCGTTTGATTTATGATCATCTCTTCAATTCATTGAGTAAGGTGGTTTCATTACACAACAATGAGATGTGCCGGACTGGTCAGGTGTCTTTAGTCCTAAGTAAATAAGACCAACTTTACAAGTTGTTCGGAATAGTAAAGTACATGAGGGAACAATGGAGGGGTACATGTAAGTTTGAATTGATACTACTACGAACCTAAACCAACGGAGAACATAGAACAAGATAAAAGTGTGAGACGGCGCAGAATCTGGAAAACATTATAATAATTAGCCACACATTAAAAACGTTCCAGATGTAAGCAAAATAGTTTGGAGGAAAAAAGTATAAATGAAGGCAGTACCGGAATAACCTGCTGCTTATAGGTACATAGACTAGGACTTTTCGTATGATAGGGAGGCGGAGGGAGTACCTACTACCTACCTCTACATATACCTATACTTTTACTCACTGAATAGATTGCATTGTTCTCCATGTGAGTGAGTCGAGTGTAGAGTAGAGGAGAGATGGATTTGTACGCATTTCTCTGTAGGTATATGTATGCGTATGATACACGTAGCCTTCCTAAGTGGATCTGTGTCTTGAGTTCTCTTTAATTTTTCGACTATTTCTTTTTATTCGCTATATTTGTAGTTATATTCTCCGGATGTGTACAGTATAATCAAGTGAAGTTTGAGTTTGAAGTACCCAAGAGACTTTCAATTGGGCTTCTCTCTCTTCAATGCTACTTTTCTCTTGAATGAGCAAATGAAAGGCTGAATTGTCCATACGTACACATGATTTGATTGTGAATGAATTGGTTTACTTGAGCAGATAGGATGATGGGATAGGGTTGCGTTTGCCTTCCCTTCCCTAGCCTTGCGTTTTGCCTTTCCATCCTTGTAGCCCGTGAACATCTATGGATCAAGTGTAATGTGAGTCTCATCCGGTGGATAGATCCTGATGTGCCAGAGTTCATTTTCACTCTTCATCAGCATGAGAACTGGTAATTTTAGAGCTGTAGCTATATCTACATGGTTTTCAAGAGGTTAGCACGACAGACGGGGTAGCAGCCAGAGTAGAGAGTACCTACCTACTATTCCTATGAGTTTCGAAAGTCGGATGACTGATGGGAACGGAGAATGCCTACCTAGTGCGGGAAAATCCAGACTTATCCTATACCATCTCAAATATGAAGTAGCTATGTATGTAAATCGCCGTTTTTTACATCTCCATGTGGGGATCATAGCAAATATGCATGCTAATAGAAAGGCTAATGCTACTGCGTACCTAAGTACAAGTAGAGCTGGAGGACGAGGACGCGTTTGGAATAGTGTGAGCTACTTATTGGACCTGTCATTCCGTATGTACTTCAAGTAGTGGCCCTGGGAAATGATATCCCTGTGTATGTACAAAATTCTCGCAGCAAAGGGTCTAAGCGTTTTTTCTCCTACGCTTTTTGGTTTCATTGACGCACACTTGAATGCAAAGTTGGGGCAGATCACATTATTATTATTGTATTGGAGAGCCGTATATATATCATTATGTTTTGACGAGTAGTCGTGAAAAGGAGGAGATGAGCAGGAGGAGAATCGAAAAGCTTTCATTTTGTCATCGACATACCGTGAGTAGACTTGAATTAAATTAAATTTGTGATTTTGGTTTAAGTTACGTCGAGAAAATCCTTTCTGCCCATGCCAAGCGATGCAATGCGATGCGATGCGGTGCAATGCTATGCGATGCGACGCGATGAGATGGGATGCGAAGCCAAGAGTGGCATGAATTTGTTAAGGCTTGAAATAAGAAAAACTCAATTGAATGGATGTTGACGAACCTGAAAGAATCAATTGATAAATGAATAGCTATAGGAGTGCGGAGAAAATCTACGAAAGGAAATCCTATTTCTTATTTTAAATTGGGGTATCGGCATAAGACTTGACAGTCTCTTCCTTCTTTCTCTTTCACAACCTGTTACTGGGTTAAACTTGTTTAGTCTTTTGATATCGTACAAATCCTTAAATATCAAATAATGAAATGCACACGAGTAGATTCCGGATTCTGGGAAATTATTATTTGATTCATGGTTTTGGTACACATTACAGAGTTGTGTCTGTCGATAGTACAAAGAGCATTCCACGGTTGTTCTTGTTCCCGGATCACATGAATCGTTTTCCTTTCCCGATATCTTTTCAAAACTGAAGCTTTCTTGAGCTCAAGGAGGAGTAAGCTGGAGCTAGAGCTTGTTGTTTCATTGTCTGAAGCTCAGGCTTGAACAACCAACTTGTTCAAACGTACAGATTTTTCGCTTCATGTACTCAAACCCTTCCTCTTGTTAGTTGTTGTTGTTAGCATTCAAGAATCACTAGCTGATATATTTTCATTTTTAGTATTACCATTATTATTCTGCTAATGTAGGCTTATGCAGGATTTTCCGGGTGACATGACCATGGTAATGTCTAAAAAGAAAAGGGAAAAATGTCGGTGTTTCGGGATGTTGGTGTTCGTTTGTCTAATTTAACTGTTTGTTTGCACAAATTGTTTCAGTTTTGTTTCAATCTGCCGCCATGTCATAATTATGTGAGAGAAGGAGTATACAGACTATAAGTAAGTAGGTGGTGACTGTGTGCAGTGCAGGTTGTATAGCTTGGAAGTATTACTCACGCATGAAATTATTCAATGTGCGGGTCACCAGTTTAGAAAAACAGCTTGGAACGGTGTTCGGGAAGAGACGATCGCATCCAGGACTATGTTCAGATTGCATAAGGTTAGATCAAAGGAACGAACTGTGCTGAATAAACGTCTTGATTTGTGCTCAAGAGTCCATGAGGAAGAATGATGCGGCCTGACGCGAAGCAACTAAATATTAACTACTTGCTCTTACTTTCATTATTGGCCTAAATGTATTAACGTAAGTTCGGATGGCAGATAGGAAACACACGTAGGTACCCATGTACATACTAAGTTGTGTTAGAATCATGATGATGATGATGATGATGATGATGAGGCTGATGATGATGAGACTGACGATGGAAAGATGCGCATGCATTCGAGGTGAAAATTAGTGTATAGGACAACTTGTCTTGTGAAGGCCCTTAATTGGAAAGCTTTGATCTCGACTTCCTTGCCTTGTACGTAGTATGCGGCGGGAATTCTTCCTATGCATCTAGTTTTGAAATTACGTAAAGCCTCGCATTCGCATGTTCATGTCCCGTCTCTTCTCTACTTCCAACTTCTACTGCTTGTCTGTAGTTTGTCGGAGAATTTTTTCACCAGTCTCCAAATAGTTAAGATTTTTGTGTCATTATGCTTTGTATTAGTGTCTATCTTTCTACCAAGGGGTATGGTGTATATTATATACGTATTATGAGTAGGCTTGTTTACGCATTCAACGGGAACCAAGTCAAACTTGCGAGTTTTTATTCAACACCAGTCTCCAAATAGTTAAGATTTTTGTGTCATTATGCTTTGTATTAGTGTCTATCTTTCTACCAAGGGGTATGGTGTATATTATATACGTATTATGAGTAGCCTTGTTTACGCATTCAACGGGAACCAAGTCAAACTTGCGAGTTTTTATTCACATTTGACGCGAATCGAATCAGTGGAATTCATAAGCGTTAGAATGGAAGGGAAATTGAAAAGTTTCTTTTTCAACAGCAAGTCAGCCAAGATTGAGACGTATAATGAGATGACTAGATTGTCGATTTCCATCTACAATTTACTCTTGCCATGCCATCCTTGTGTTGTGTTGTGTTGTTTAGGTTGAAACCTCGGTCGGGTAGTAAATGTTGTTGAAATGGAACGATTTTAAAAGTAAAGAATGTAATTAGATGTACCCTCCTCGTAATGAGTCACTAAAAGAATGTGTGATGGCTAAAGTACTTCATGTCATATCCTTTGTCTCCGATTTGATAAAATTTGTCATAATGCGCTACTTATCTTTTCGGAAAATTACAACGTTACCTATACCCATACCTATACCTATGCATGTACATATAAACTGTATGGGTAGAGTGAAAGAATATTTGATTTTGCTCAACTTTTTTTGTTCATAATCTGGTAGACTTGGCTTGATTCTTTTCAAGTTAGTTTAACTTATTTGACTTTGATGATGACAGTTGATGTAATAAGAAGCCTTGAAAGAGGCTCCACTGATAGCTCGTAGATATGAGGAAGGCTTTGAAAAATTCTTAAAAGGGGAAGAGTGAAAGAGTGCGAGAGAGAATGATTTGTTTTAAGAGGAAAGAGTTGAGGAACTTTGAGTTGCAAAGTGACTTGACTTTTTTCCATTTTTTATGATGAGGATAAAATGAGAGGTTGACGTATGTGTAGTGGAGGAAGGGGACGCGTGTGTAATAAGTGCGGCTGCCGGAATAATTTTGATGGTGGTCCTTACACTAGTACATGCTCAGCTATATAAACTTGTACAATCATTTTGTTTAAAATAATAATAATGATATAATATTTGGTATGTAATTTGACTTGGTTGTGTAATCTAATCATAAGTAACTTTCTTTTATTGTTTATTGCAGGTAAGTGAAGAGTTGGAATTTTCTTTGACATTGCACCAGAGCAAGAACAGCAACCCATGGAAAGCATTTGGTTGTATGTATACCTCCCTACTTGTGTTTGGATCGTGGCTGGGGACCGAGACCAAGTCTCCCTCAACGCCTGCATTGCATTTGATTCAAAATCGAACTTGCTTCGATGAATGAAATGACTCCAGGGTAACATTTATGTGCGACATAAAGAAATTGCTGCATAAAGAAATATGATTGAGTTGAAGCATATTCAAGTAGTGAGACAGAAATAACTTTAGGTAGTAACACTGACTGAGTGAGCAGAGACTTTTACAACATTTGGCAATTCAGTGTATTACTGCGATAATTACTCTAAATTTGAATTACTCAGCGAAGCCTTATTTCCAAAATCGCCGGTCACACTACAGTCCGTCTGAGTTCAACGCGTCTACCTATTCATTCACGGCCAATGCGATAAAATGCCGACGATAAGGCTTTCTTTCTTTTTGGGTGCCGACTTTTATCCAACAGGAGCATAAATAAAATAATTAAATTTTATGACCAGCGTGGAACTCATAACTTGCCATCTTAGAACACTACCAGTGACCTACAGAGGCTAAAGATAACATAAAAATTATGTTCGAACATAAAAGAATGCAAAAGATTACATTTCTGTCTTGTTGATAAAAATGGTCTCGTACCGTTTCTCTCTATCATGATTGCCAAAGCTGCTTTGTCCAACTGTCCTCGCAAACAAACTATCAAGTACAGGGTACAACATGTAAATCTAATTATATCTCCAGCATCCAGATCGCCACACTATTACTTTTTTTTCTCCCTTGGTTGCCAACTTCCCTACCTACCTAAATAAATGTATGCTGCATGCAAACTGCAAAACTTGAAGAATTCTGATTGATTCGGATTACGTTCTCTATGTAGTCTTCTACAGTGTGTCCCTTCACCGCCGTGCCGTGAGCAGCTCACGTTTCAAATTGCATTATACATATCTGTATGTAGCTGATCTCTCAAGAACATTGTCTCCTGTCCTGTTTGTCTTGGCGTTGGATGTATGTGTACAGACAATAGGAAATCCAGAGAGCCGTAAAAGTGATGAGAAAACGATTCTCACGGATGGTGAACAAAACCGATTGTCCAGCAATCACCCTCCGTTGGTCGGCTCTCTTTGCTGCCTCACTTGTTCTTTTTTCCTCTGTCTACCTACCTACTACCTACCCTCTTGTTTACCCAACTCGGTCCTCTTGTCACAACTTTGTGTACATATTCGCTCGTTCAGGCGGATTTTCCACCCGAACCGGAAAACACTGAGAAGCACTATATATGTTCAAGGAATATCAGAGACACTTGACTAATCTGAGTATCTTAAAGACGGGTCTTTTAGCGAAATTGGAAATAAATAGGGCTCGGATGTTTTAAATGGGAAGTACCTACCAGAACCAGAACCAGGGCAAGTAGGTACATAGATGCCTTTTCCCCAAGATTCTATTGCAAATCTATGCACCAGTCAAGTCACTCTCGTCTTGGTACAAGTGCTAGGAACAAATATACCTACCTACCTTCAATCCTCTCCTCGATTGCATCATGCTCCGTTACACCGCATGGTTGAGTAGGTCCGATCTAATCTGATTAGAAATTTCTCGTCTCGTCGCATGTTAGCCCAATCCTGGGTGGTGTGTCTATTGATTGATGAATGATCGATTGAGACATTTGTAGAAGCATTATTTCAAATTTGTCAACGAATAAACCACAAATTTCATGCTCTGCATCTTACCTTTCTTCTCCAGGTTCTGAGGGAGCGACTTACATATGTACATTTGTTAGTATTCATCATTTACAGTAGATTCGATTTTGATTTAGGCTTAAACTTGAGAGAGAGAGAGAGAGAAAGAGAGTGAGGGAGAGGAAAAGAGTGAGATTTTGGCAGGATTACAATGGAAGGGAAGAAAGGGGTGTAGTATGGTTGAGTACTTATTTTATATTTACCTACTGAAATTGATTGCCCACGTATAACCAATTAAGTATTCAGATTGCCGGAGTTTTTGCGATTACTGTAAATTGTACTTTGCTTGAGTCTCTCTCTCTTTATGTGCCTATATACGGTGGACTGAAGCATGCACTTGCATGTAGTCTAGCGGTGAAATTTGTCCGAGTGCGGAGCACTGAAGAGCATTAAACCTGGTTTTCCATGTCCCGGAAATAATGCTGGTACTTGACTCGATCTTACTTGTCGGTTTCATCCACGAGGACCGGATGAAGAGAGACGGCAGCGCAGATGGATATGGATTTGTTCTTCAGTGAGCTTTCGTTTAAGTAGAAATAGCAAGTAGTGATATCGGAGGTTGGAGGGAAAGTACATACGAGTTTAATTGTGAAGTGAGCCTGTACGTAGAAAGATAGAAAGAAGCTATTGTGAAGAAAACTCCTTACATTCTACCGTGAATAGAAAGTTTTTTCCATAGTTGATGCCCGGACTATATACATATTTTAAATCTAGTCTATATATAGGTAGGTAGGTATATACTCATAGAAATTGCAATCGTGGATTTGTCATGATTCAGGCTTACTACGTGGCTTAAATAGGTATACGTATATAAAATGTTAAAGAACGGGGAGGCAAAGCAGATATTTCTGATCCTACTACTAAGCATATTTGGTGTTTCAGCGAGGACTCACTGCATACAGAGATGCCTATGACTGCATGAACCTGGAGAAGAATGGAATGGAGCGTAACGTGTAGGTCTTCTTATAATGGGCGTATGTACGTTCCAGTGTAGTCTGACTATCGTTGAAAATGACATCGGTGAATTATATGGGGAAATTGTCTAGGACGCGTAAAGCCAGAGACGGTTGGTTCATTGAAGGAGCGATCCAACGATGAAATGCTATGAAATGCATGCATGCATGAGATGAGTTGAAGCTGAAGAGTGTAATATTCAGACGGTAATTAATGAGAGATCGATCTTTCCGGCGCTCTTTTGTGTGCGGGCAAAATCGACAAGGCCGGGAGCTCGGATTCAGGAAGAGAAACGGGTTCTCCGTTTTACAATCAATATCCTATTCTGATAAGTACCTCCGCTCCGCATGCTAAATCACTGTCTGGGAGATGGAATTGTAAAAACCATCGCAAGTTGAGTGTTTTGATAAATGTGCCGGCTATACCTTCCCATAGACGTCTATGAGTAGAGAGACACGAGTGAATAGCACGTCTATACCTATACGTTTTCTTCCTGGTTTCTCATTTTCTACCAATCCTTTTTCCCCATCCTTCCCTGTGTCAGAGAGAAAGAGGTCTGGATTTGTAAATGAAGTATTTGAAGAATCAAGTTGACTTTTACATCAGTCTTTATGCATACCTTGCACAACCCAACTCTCTCTCTCTCTCTCTCTCTCTGGGTACATTACCTATCAGTCGACATGCACAGTAGCAAAGTATCAAAATCGTCCGAGTCTTTCGCGGGCACGGTTTCCATCTCATGTCATAGGTACATACGCTGCTAAACAGGTGATTGCTAAAAGTATAAAACGGATGAGGAATAGAGAGGCATAGACAGACAGACAGAGAGAGAAGCTTTCAGATGAAGTATGCACGTGGAATTCAAAGGGATCGTATAGAGTTTATTCATTTTGTCATTGAAATGAAAAGAAGATGATGATCAGGATGAAGATAATGATGATGTTGATGAGAATGAAAATAAAGTCAGCTCAATTGGATCCGAAAAGGGTTGGCTGTTGGCTTCACTTGACTTTATCTGTTTGAATGATTTCAATAATAATATAAACGAACAGATTTCAACCTTCAGCGGGAATCCAAAATACACTTGGGTAGAAGAAGAGGAGAATGCCGTAGTTATCCATTAATTTGGATTTTAGACCTCGATCTTAGTCTCCAAGACCGGAGTAGCTACTGGAACCCTTCCTGCCTCTCTCTCTCTCTCTCTCTCTCCTGTCATTCCCTATGTTACTGGTTATCTGGAAATGAGATGGACTGGGAAGGATTGTGACTAGTAGTTACTATCAATTTGTTAGTTGTGGCATTCACCATTCCCTTGCATTCCCTTGCCTCGCCTTCCTTTCGCATCAAATTAGGAACAAAAGAAATGAGATTGGTTTTACCACGTTTTCTACCATCACTTGAGCATCCACTTATTTAGCTCAATGCTACGGCGAGTAACAAGGTAAGGGGAATCAACCAGGTATCGTACCCAGAACAACCTGCTCCAGTAAATGAGTCTGGCACTACGTAGTTAGTTGCCAGGTCAAAAGTGGCTTTGCTCCGTATGTAACAAGACATTTGGGTGGTCCTCAAAGCACTTGACGTTTTCCAGTTGGAATTGACTTCGACCTACAATAATTCCAGTTGAAAGATTTTCAACCTTAAAATTTATATTATTATTTTCTCTATTTTCGCCATGATATGATTACTTTTCTCCTTACTACATAATATACCTACAAGGGATGTACAGATAGTCTAGTAGTAAAGTGCATAGCGTCCATTTGTTTTGTGCTGGTTATTTATACGCAGGCATTATTCTGCGGATTCGGAGCTTAGGTTTTATGTCTGACAATTAAATTGCGTAGGATTCTGAAAGGTCGATGTCGACGTGCCTTCTTTAACTGTAGACAGATTTTTCGGAATAGTAATTGAAAGAAAAGGATGATTAAAACGACTAGTTTTCTGGTTAAGTTGAACCTCATTATTTATTGAATGTCAAAGGAAAGCGTCTTGCCTTTGAAAGTGAGAGCAGACTGTGAGGCGATGGATGGGTCGCACTCGTTCCTAATGTAAGGAGCTGATTGCTTTGCTTGCACAAGAATTACTACTTTAATGCATATAATTATACAAGTGTCTTTCCTACAGAGAAACTTCACTTCTTCAAAAACAACTACGTACCTACGTAAGTAGGTAACTACATGTTTCTCGAGCTTTCACACACGTTCGTATACGTATTCGTCATTTCGTATCCCGGTCCCTGTGCAGAGATTGTTGCCATTGGATTCCGCTGCACCATTTTCTATCTGTACTTGCTTAATACTACCCGACCATTTTTCATATAATTACAGCTGAAATGTGTAATTTCATGTTTTACTTCCATGGACGTGGACCAATCCAAGTTGATTGAAGAAGACTCCATTAAATGAAATTTCGCACGCAGTTCAAAACGTTTTCTGAACGCTCTTGCTCTTATGGATGACGCAGAGTTGAGAATGGAAGTGGAGGGGATTGTTCAGGAAGATTTACTTTTGTGCTATTTACATTTTATTTGAGATTCCTCTTCCTCGAGTGAGAAAAATGGCAAAGTGCTCTAGCTCGTAAGTAACGTAAAGCTGTCTTAAAAGTCTTGTGGTATTTTTTTTTGTCCCATTTGTATGTATGGTATTTTAAATTACCACGCAATTACGACGACGACGACAACGCAACTTCGTGGTTGTACAATACGATTCTGTGAGTCGTTAAGGGAAACGACGAGAGCGAGAAGGAGTGAAGATTCTAAGTGGAGACGAAAACGTAAGATTTTGGTTGGAAGGTGCATGTAATGGTCCACTAGCTCGCGCCATATCGTCAACGCAATGTGATTGTGCTAATCAGCCACTTTGTTCGTGTGTATCCAATCGGAGATGAGGTGTGGAGGTGATTATGATTCGATTGAAGAATGGATCTTTTTTTCCAACGTAAAAGCGTAGTAAGGTAGGTAGGTGATAGGTAAACAGTAAAGAAAGCTGTCGTCTGTTCTCCTGTACACGCTTAGAGAAAATGGTAAGTAATTTCCAAGTGTTTTAAACACATAGATTTGCTCCGAGCAAGCTACGACGACCACCAAAGTTGTAAGCGTTCCTGACTGGGTCTTCTGTCACGCGATCGAGACATTGAAACCCAGCCGTGGATTTTATCGTACTTCCAACTCCAACTCTACCTTTGCTTTGCTTTACTTTACTTTACCTTACTTTGCATTGCATTGCATTGCATTGCATTGCATTGCATGGCATTGCATTGCAATACATTGCTCTGGCTCAAACTAAACTTAGAGAAAAACGAAGAAACGGGCAATAACGCGTTGTAATCTGGAAAAGGTAAATGGACAATACGATGGCTTAGCATCGTTTGTCTCTTCGCCTACCTCATGCTTTTATTTTATAGTATGCAAAGGTAGTGAGGATATAGAGCATAGGGAATCACATATCCTTGTAGAGTGAGATTAGTGGAATATGTCACTAGGTACATACTCTCGGAGGATTTCCCTTGCGTTGCATTGGGGAAATATTTGAATGTGTGTAGGTTAGAATTATATAATAGTGTGGTAAGGCATGAGTGGTTGAAAGAATGTGGGTAGGCCAGAAGAAACCAGGTAGACTAATTTGATAGCAAGTGACAATGTTCCATGGTCTGGTATAATATGTAGGTAGGTACGTATGCGGCTACGCGAGAGTGGAGACCTGTAACAGCAATTTGAACAAAACATGTTTTAATATGCTCATGTGACTTGTAGTCGTAGGTATGTCCAGTGAATAAAATAAAGAATTTCAGAAGCGTCAGATTGAATAAAATTTTACATTCCTTGACCAGCGAAGCGAAAACTTGGTAGAGATTTGTTTTATGCTCGTCTCCAAGTGTTCACTTGGTTAGTTCTGAGTCCTGTGACTGTGACTGTACATACATGGATACTGTAGGTATGTATACATATCATGGATCCATGTACCTAGGTACTTATGTACGTATACATACTGATATAGTGTTGTGATGCTCCACCTTGCACTTGTGACTCGCATTTACAGATACGTACTTGCTGCTCAACACGAAATTGATGAGTTTAGTTGTATTGGTGTTTAGTGTTTAGTTGAGGTGTACATATTAGTAGTATGTGACATGCACGTGTGTTCCTCGAGCATATTCAAATTAGCCATACGCTTCATGCCTCCAATCTTTAGTTGACTTCATAGAACTGAGAGGACGGACGATTGATGCTTTTGAGTAGTTATTTGAGGTTGACTTGACAAAAGAAATAAATTTTTGCAACATATTTGAATAGTTGGAGCTTTTGATGCTTCTGCTCCGGAGTTGATGGTATGGTGTGGTTGAACCACGAAGTTGACATGTACTAATTGGATACACTATGTTGGAGTCGTACGAAACCGGATAGAGTTAATTATATCCGAAACGGACTTTAACGCTCCCGTTTGTATTCTCTCGCCTCCTCGACTTCACTTTGATATGGCTTGGCTTGGCTTGGCTTGGCTTGGCTTGCCTTGTCGACTTTAAAAGTCATCTACTATTGATGATGGACCGACGAGCGGAATCCAGTTTGGGTATTATTTACTCTGCTCAGTTGATGCTCTCGTCACACTATCAACATGCTAAGGTTAGCCTCTCATACGTTCATAAACGTCAAGTTCTTTGAAGTGACCAACACACATAACACGGTGTTCATTGCCTTTGTTCTTTTGTTCCTTTCTCTGCCCCTGAAGTTTTCAATTGCATTTGATTTTCACAAGCGGAAGATGATTAAGCCATAGTCGGAGTAATCAGAAAATTGAGTAGCAAATGAGAACGTTCATTTTCATTTAATGATGATGACGGCAGTAGTCAGTCTCGGGTTTGCTTTTCACCTCGCCGCGGAGCTACTCTTTCCCTTTTGCTCTCATATTTGCATTGCATTGCATTGCATCGTATCGTATCGTATCGCTTCGTATCGCTTTGTATCGTATTGTAGCAGTCATGTCATTTAGGTGTAGGAGAAAAGGGAAAGAGGTGGTTCCGCAACTTGAGGGCTTCAGTTCATTTCATAGGAACAGCATTAACTCTGAACAGGATGAATTAGATTATTACCGGTACGAACCACCTGCATTGCATAAGCACAAAGGAAATATTATTCCAAAGCTCAGCAATTATTCTTATGCTCGGATTTGGTTTGAGTTTAATTGAATAGGCGGTGGTCGGAACTGAGGAAGGCGAAATGGGATTAGGTAAATATTACTAGTTTGTCATTATCACATCAGCCTTCCCTGCCTCTATCGTCATCGTCGGTCGCTACTCACACTCACGTCTATCGTCTCCTACTCCAGCTCCTACTTCATCTTGATTTTCCACATTCCTTCGTCAACTCCTGTGTGTACACAGTTAGTTGCTTACTGCTACGGGAGGTACGTCGGAATTTCAAATGTGCTACATGTAATTAAGGTCTTCGGACTTTTACTGCGTATGTATTACCAGTCCCCACTAATTTGGGTAGCACTTGATGTCAACGAAACAGCACTTTCTCACTTTGCATTCGTAATAAAGTTGAGCAATTCATGTTGTTGATGTTCTGTTAGAAAATTGGTGAACGACTTCCATTTCCATTCCGTTGATATTTGGATTTGGATTGGTGGCCCTTGGTAAATAAATATAGCTCTATGTATGTAGCTAGAGCTACATAAAGATTTCTGATGGGTGCTATTATCCCCGATGATTCCAACCATGACTTGCGAACAGTTAACAAGATGAATCAAGCTAATGTCTCTGCATAATAAATAGGCAATAGAGTTTCAATGGCGGCGGATATTTTCCTAGTGATCAGCTGGCTCTAGTTAAATTCAACAATACTGAATGAGGCTTTTTGTGCAAACTATTTGACTAGCGGCCGGCTTCCTTGGCCCGGCCTTTTACCTTATCGTTATGTTGTACTTACGACGTACTTCCACGCTCAGTTAAGGTGTGATTGAAGACCCAGTGTGTGTGTGTGAGAGAGAGAGAGAGAATGTGTGTGTAAGTGTAGGCACAACTGAGCGGTGAGGAAGAACATAATGATTACTATGCGGCATCGGGCTAACTAAAAGGATTGCACCTCAAGTGCCGCTGTGTTGAGCTAGCAACTACAATGCTAACGGAATCTGGGAGGTACCTACTCTATTACAAAGATTCTTAAATGAGATTAAGCACCTACGATTAGAATGTTTGTATACAATGTCATGTTCCTTGGCACTGCACAATTGAGAAATACGTCTGAATGAAAGTACACACTACCCAGGCAAATGTTTTTTTCTATATTATCTCCTAGTCGAAATCTATTGCAGAATGTTTTCACGTACAGTATTCATCATGTTCCTTTTACACTTTAAACTGAACCCGTTTAATTAAATTACTCACATTGTGCTCTCTTGTATACTAACGAATTCACTCTGGCTTGGCTTGACGTTGACAGTCTCTATATACTTTTCAATAGCCAGATTTAAATTCCTACCAGGACTAGTAGGACTACGCACACAGAAGCCAAAAGGATTTTTACTTTTCTTTGTTGCTTTCATTTTGATATCAGTAAAAGAACGACCGTACCACAGGACTCTATTGAAAGTGTCTTCAAACGAGTTTCTCTAATTTTTGGTATTTTTCACTTTTTGATTGCTAAGAAACTACTACTTACGCTACGTTCGTTTTCCCTTTAAAACTACATAATATCCTCTCCTCCTTCGACATTTCTCAATGGCAAGAATGAAAAATTGTCAGGTTTGGTTTACAGATTGGATATCGGTAGGAAAAAAAACTCAGAGCTTGTATGCAGTTGCAGTGGTGAAGTCTTAGTTAAATAAAGTGGCACATTCGTTTGTTGTTGTTAACATTAGGTATGTAGCCACATGCAATGAATGTCAGGGGGTTAGGTATTGAGAAGATAAAATATTTTGGGCCAGTTGCCAACAACTTGGCGGATCGTTTGGGCTGCCGATATTATTTTGTTTCCTTTGTCAAAACTACAAGCTGATTTTGAATTGTACAACGCTTTGTGAGTGGTTTGGTTTACCTCTTGTTGAGTTCACCTATTGTTATTCAAACCGCCCCTCGTACGTCCTCGTACCTTATGGTTTTGGTAGATCGTCAGGGCAGCGAGAGAGAGAGAGAGAGAGAGAAAGAAAGAGAGAATCATCAAGATTAATTCTCAAAAGATTACCAGAGCATAGGTTAAATCCAAGAATAATTTCCTTATATTCTTTTCTACAATCAATCCACACAGAATTTCCCAACCTGAGAAATGGATCTCATTTATTAGTACCTACTTGCAGTTTCCCTTAACTCAACTTTCCTTTCCTTTGCTGCGTTTTCATTTTCTTTATAAATTCGGAATTGAAAATCCTCTGGAATACAAACTTAACTTGGGATGTGAGCAAGTCCCCACCCTGTTTCATTGGATTTAGTTGATAGTGTAAAGAAACGTGGAAACTCATCGTTAAACTTGGTGTTATTTTATAATGTAAGTCCAGCACCATTGTCCCGCAATCTTGCCTTACCATAGTCACCGAATTCTTGAATGATTTGAAAAAGGTCTTGCGCTCTCTTGCATAGGACTACCTTGTAGGTTGTATACATAATTGATGCACAGTAAAATCTTCTTTAAAGGAAACTACCTAAAGGGGATGAGATGGGAGAAAAGACGTCACAATATTACGTATGTACATCATGCAGAGAGTTGCAGCTTGCGGAGATTCCTTTTTCTACACCGTTTCCCTCCTCACATTCCTACTCAGCCTTAAGGTTAACCTACAGTGCATAATAACACTTGTACAAGATTTTCGACCAAATCAGTTTAAATTTGAAGGGTGATTGACCAATGTTGAAGATGCCTTTCTAGTGCATACATGGAATCGAGTCTCGAATTCGAACAGAGCTTGTGTGCCATTTAGACTGTATGTATGTATGTATGTAGGTTCATTGTGGGTACGTAGACTATACATACATCTGTATTATTATTACCATGCATTATTAATATTTGAAGCGGTGTCTTGACGTCGAAAGGAGTTTTGTGGTCATGTAAACGTAACGT
>JAAXYX010001146.1:0-25947 GCA_036851915.1 Ptenothrix huangshanensis
TAAGTTCCAATGCTAAGTTCCAATGCTAAGTTCCATGCTAAGTTCTAATGCTAAGTCCCATGCTAAGTTCTAATGCTAAGTTCCATGCTAAGTTCCATGCTAAGTTCCAATGCTAAGTTCCATGCTAAGTTCCGAAGCTAAGTTCCATGTGGCAGTTGTCCGCGCGTGGCGGTTGTCCCAAATGGCAGTTGTTGGACTGGCAGCTGTGGGGTGGCAGTTGTCAGTGTGGCAGTTGTGGGGGTGGCAGTTAGCTGGCAACCATACTTCAGTCATATTTATAGCAAGTGCCGCGAAATTCCAGGTGCTAGAAGAATACAGAAGTTCCTTATAGCTACCTAAAGGTACATATAGAATGTGTGTAAGACTTGAATGCGACGTGGTTTAATTAATTCACCACGTACACCTGATTATGGAGGCCTGAGACGTTGAAACTGTGTCGAAGGTCACACAAACTTGTTTTAGCCAGCAGGAGAAAAGTCAATAATAATATAATATTTATCCCGACAGTGCAATGCGATGCAAGCTTTATCATATCCACCTACCCACCCATGCATGTATTACTATATTCCTAAGCAATCTGTCTCCTTTGTCCTTATGCAAACTACTCTACTGAGTACACTTGTGAGAAAGTTGTTTTTACTTTTGCTCCTGGCTATTACATTACTTATGCTGTGCAGACCACAGTCTGAAATCTGCAATAGAATCCTGCAACATGACATGAACAAGAGTGAGGTGCGGTACAGCACAGGTGCTCGTCTACTTTTCGTCCGAATTCTGCAACAGCTGACTCGCGTTCTGGCTTTGGTTCTGGTACAGGCTCCGCGTTGATGAATATTTCATACTTGCAAGTCATTGCAAATTGCGAATCTCACACTCCCAAACGTGCACAGGTAGACTAATTATCATCCTCAATGAATTTAATTCAATTGACAATCCACCTTTATTCTATTCTCAATGAATTATATATTTCAGTTTTATTGCAAGTGCACTGACTACTTAATTAGGTTCCTTCGTTGGAATTCGTCATGTGCAATTTTCCGCATCCGGCTTCCGCTTCCTTCTACCAAGTGTCATCAACAGACCATCATCAAAAGCAAGAGTAGAAACAAAACTGTTCTACAACAACAACGCCAAAAAACTACAATGGAAAGTGCATTGGAAAATAAAAACAAGTGTTGAGATAATCGTATAAATATAATTACCAAATGATTTTTATCAAGTTCTTTCTTTCTCTGTGACCACATGCAATGCAGTGTAACGTAATTAAGCCAGTATTTGGCTTTGGAAGAAAGGCGAGTATAATGGAGGGGTGGTGACTCGATGTTAGGATTTAATGTTGGTTTTGTTACATAATTGTGAAGCAAAAGGATTGGAGGTGTGAGATGAGAATGCAAACATACATGTAGACTATAGAACGCGTTGTATAAAAAGGCACTTATGTAAGGAGGCAGGGAGGTAGGAAGGTGCAAATGGAAATAATGGTTTTATTTTTATGGAGATGCAAACACGCTCTGTGAGCACAGTCAAGACGATTCCATCAAAATCACATTAACTGCACTACTAAGTAAGCGTAACCGAACATTGCGTATATTAATTCCACAAATTAAACAAGGCCTGTTCATAAGCAAAAAGATATATGAATGCATGTATATGCCTACGTTATTACATTGTTGAGACAAGAATGAATTCTTTTGTGCTGTGATTCCTAATTCCTCGTCGTTATTTCTGGGTAGCCCATGCCCATTTGATGAGGTCTTTTATTTTTATTGTCAAATTACATACAATTACACTCTTCTTACAAGCAACACCAACACCAGCAGCTCTGAGCCTTTATCTCCACACCATCTACACAACTATGTACAAGGGAAAACTAATGGCATTGCGATAACCATTATTAGTCATTTAGTGTGCAAACAATCTGGTAATTTACATCATTGTTGGGAACAAGCAGAAAAATTGCCGAGTGCAAATAAATGCACACTATTTTTTTAGACTGTGAGGTAATAGGACTGGACTAAAAGTCTCTTTCTCTCGGCGATGTTCTTTTCCACCTTCCTTCAAGTTTTTGGTGCACTGCAACAGAATGCTATGGCAGAGCAAATATGTACATAATAAACGGTATTGCACAAAGTAATGCACAGAATTTGAGAACCGCATTGCCCCTTTAGACGTCTTTAATCTTTCATGTTTAATTCTCAATATTTTTTTATTAACGTTCCTCAAAGGTTTACACGGCGGTTTCCCTTTTCCCTTGGTTTTTCCTTCTCTTTCTTTGTTGGCTTTTGGCTTGACTTGACTTGACATGTTGCAATAATTATACATTTTCTCAACTTAAAGTTTTGAGGGGTTTTTAGTTTTTAACAATTCACTACAAAATCCACAGTGTATAACATTCACTCATGTACAAGTACAAGGTGTATTCATAGGCGCTTGCCTAATGTGTGTGTGCCTGTGTAAGTGGATTGTGTAAAAAGGCAGAGGCATAAAAAAAGAAATAACATATCAAGTCAGAATTGTGAGAAGTTAGAAGAAACAAATAAATGAGAGTATTTAACAACGTCTGGGGATATTTGCCAATCCCACTCACTAAGAACTTGTCAGAATCTGAGAACTGAGAATTCTTTGTAGGGAAAGGAAAGAAATTAGGAATTTCTGCTGGAGGCTTGATTATTTACTCTGAAAACTTTTATGTATTTTATGTTACTTACGGTAGGTATGCGTTCCACTCTGGTCTGGCCTGGCTAAACCAACTGTGCAAACTTCGTCTGTGCTGGAACAAGAAGGAGAAATGTAGATTTCCAGCCCGTAGATAGTTGGCCAATAGGTGTGTGTATACATTTCGTGGTTGTATAAATAGATACCGTCCTATACTTATATAAATGCTCAGAGTTGTTCTCGCTGTCGTAAAGTTAATCGAAACTCTTTGTCTTGCTTCCAAGTCCAACTTCAACTTTACACACCACACCGGTCTTTTATATTCCTACATGAAATATTGCAATAATGCGTTTTCGGCTGTCTAAATATCCTAAGATGGACTTGGACCAGGCGTAGTCTAAGCGTCGTCATTCCTATTTCTATTTGTCTTAGCATTTCCTTCGCCGAACCAACTTCGCTTCTATTACATGGGCCCGCTAGTTTTCTATGTAAAATGGGAAATGTTTTATTTGCGAGAGCTAAAGAAATTAATGGTTTTTTGCAAGCTTTTGCTTCATCTTGTGGATCCTGAGCAGAGCCAAAAGCACAGGCCAAAGCCTAAGCCAATGCAATGCAATTCAATGCAAAGCAAAGCAATGTAATGCGATACACAATGTACTGATTTAAAATACACATGTAGAGTGGAGCATAGGAATGGCAATGCCGATGCGAAAGCCAAGAATAATAATAGATGACTTTGTACATGTTTTAGCGTGTATATTTCATTGGATTTGTGTTTCTGTTTGTTTCGTACTTTTCGACCACTTTACAGATCGTCTGTGTTGCCCACATGTTGTGCACCAAGTGCATATCATCTCAAATAAATGGCAATTTAGAGTGCGCAAAGAGGAAGAAGAGGAAAACTGTTTCTTTCAAAATCCTTTCTCGTCTCCGGGCTTCACGCTTAGAAATTTCTTTACAAGCAGCATAGTTCAAATCATTTTTATCTTTCTTGCTGTAAAAGTTTCTTACCTAGTTTAGCAAATTTTAATCGTTTTAGAATTTCCTATTTCAACATTTTTAAACCGATTTGAAATTTCCTATTATAGGCATCTTGAAACATATTACGTGCACCACAAACGCATCCAGAACTGCGAAACGTGCTTTATATCCCCTTTGAATGCGTTTCAGACCGCATTCCGGACAAATTCTAAATCCGGCGCTTGAATTTACCGATTTCCCTGTTAAAAAATGATGAACATAGGAAGGTTTATTTTCTAAGCGTTTGTGGTTGAGCAACGTGAAGTCTTGCTGTTGAGATTTTATGTGAAAAGAAGTTGGTGTTGGACTGGGCTTGGGCTCATGGTGTTCGTTGCATCAAGTTTGTGAAGATGAACCTGGTGGGTTGCACTCGAGTAGAAGGTACATAAAGAAGGCCAGGGAGTGCATAAGGAGATTGGCTTGAAAGGCATTAGATATGCCTAGGTCTCCTCCTGGTCATTGACAAATTGCTGTGGATTATTCAGCGCCTGTAGCTTCACATTGGACTGGAGTAAAACACTAACCAGTGCCAACATTGTTCGGTCGCCAGACCAAGAGCAAGAACTAGTCCCATGTAAACAATAGTATGCATTAGCATTCGGCTGTGTCCGTATGGAGTCCTTGTGTGGAATATGGTAGGTCGTTAAAAAGTTATTACATATTCGCATTCAGCACTCACCCACCTTTTTGCTGCTGATGTTGATGCTGATGCTGATGTTGGTACTTGATGTTGATGGGAAATATATAGGGCCGCAGTAATTCAGTAATAGGTCCGTAGTACCTATCGGTTAATAGCGTAATGTGAATATTATGTACGTATTTAGTGTTTCGTAAAGACCCATAAGTTCCTTCACGCATTAAATAATGAGACCCCATTATTTCCCCCTGCACACTAGAAGCATATAGAAGCAGCGACAACAACAGCCAAACAATGTCGAGAGTATTAAGGATAAAAAACAAAAGTGTAATTTAGGCTGATTAGGTTATAAATTTTCTTTTCTCCCATTACCAACTGTAGGCTCGCCTTCGTGGACCGCAAAGACTTTGTCGTGAGTGAGAGTGCAGAGTGGATGATGATGATGAGTGTGACTTTGCCCCAGAAGGGTATGACTTTAAGACTCAACTCAGGAAGTTGAGNACCAACAATGTCTACAGAAACTGCGACGTCCAGACCCAGGCCAGCTCATATAATTACTACGCTATTAACTTTATACAGATTTTATAAAATCTATTTTATGCATTCCCACCCATATGTACATATTACAACTGTTTTAGCAGTTACATATTCTTAATACTTGGACACGTCCACTCGGGAATTTTTGCTCCAGTTCCAAAAGTGTTAAGTGTGGTCATTTGCATTTATGAATTTGACAATTTATGCAATTAACAATTTTCACCTGGAGAAGATAACCATCTTTTTCTCAAAAGGTGCAGTGGCAGTGTGTAATTACCCGTAGGTATTTCTACTACTTCCACTCCTTCCATTTTTTCTACTTTTAAACTTTGTTTGTTTTCCCCTTCGTTGTTTCTTTTACTCTTTGTGAGTAAACTCTTCGTCTTGCTCTTGTTCCCCAAATGTATTTCTGTCTGCATTGGATCCGATTGGATTGAATTGGAGTGACTAATCGTAAGCTGGCTTTTGTTTTTCTTTCAATGGCTACATCAGTTGTCGTTGCCCATTAAGCAAGTGATTGCTGAAGCACGGTCCTTGGACTTGGACTTGAACTTGGAGCTGTGTATATACTTGCATTGATGCTTTAAGGGTAAAAAGGAAACGAGGTTGGAAGGTGTAAAGTGTAACCATTATAAATGGTCCTGTGTTGACTCTTGGTGGTTTTTGGACGATTTTTTGTCTTGCAGTTTGGTTGTCTTGTCTTGTCCCAACAAAGAAGGAAATGAGGGCATTAAAATTCCCTTGAAGGAGTTGGAGTATACCTGTGTCTATTTATATTGCTGGTTGTATAACTTGTTTTGCTTTACTTTACTTTCTTCGTGGAGAGAGAGAGATAAATGACCATGTAGTTTAAAGTTAGAACAACAAGGTGTAAAAGACTTGGCAGGTGTGATTTGTTCAGAATTGTTCTTAAGTCACACCACAACCAGAACCAGAGTCAGTCGAGATTCTACTTGAGGAGAACGAGAAGAAAAAAATGAAATGAGAGGAGACTGTAAATGTTGGTACTGGTTATCAGATGCATTTGAAAAGTTTCTCGGTCTTTCATTGCTGCCTCTTGTCTTGACTTGTCTTGTGTTGTGGGGAACGTATGTATTCCCATTTCCTTCTGCCCCTCCTTGTTAATTATCTTTCTTGAACCAATTTCATCGTTTTTCCCATGTGGCTGCAAGTTCGAGGATTTTACCTATAGTTACTTGGTGCCTACAATGTAATAGTCAAAGAGAGCAGATGGTATGCTCTGAGTCAGTGTACATAGGCTCCTTTTCTTTTTCCTCTCCATGTACATGTGGATATCATTCCAGTAACAGTTATTACATGAACCCACATTATGAATTATTACGGCAGGCCCTTCCTTCAATAATTATGATGGTAGGTCTTCCTAGTACCATTGCCTCATAAATGGATTTTACAATAGCTTCGAAATTGAATAAAAAGCCCAGAGTGCTTTGTAGTCTTGATAAGTTTTTTCCAATGTTATTCTGTATCAGCCAAATAACCACTATGGTGTAAATTATGCAACGTAGACGTGACACTGCAAATTCACCTTTGTGTGTCTTTCTCCAGAATATTTTTTCCTATTTTCAGCTTCCCTCTCTCTTTCTCTGTGATGAATGCAATCCAATTCTAAATCCATTCAAAAAACAAGAATTATTACTATCATGTAATATTTAAATCAACATAGATATCGTAATTTTCAGTATGTACTTTATACGCAGGACGAAACTTTTAACATGATGATGATCGAAAGAATTTTTAAATTATTTTGCGCGCCTGCATTTGAGTTGATATTGCAAGGGAAAAGTGTGGTTGTGGGTGAAAAAATGGTAACAAATTTAATATGAGTAAGTTTTTTTTTCCCTTTGGTTTTGGCTGTGACTTTGAATTTGAATGTTGGGCTTGTGTAAGTTAACTTTGAATCCCCCTGGATGTATGCAGATTAGTTTGACGGGAGAAAAGAAATTACTAAATCCAAAATCCATTTGAACTAAGCAACACATATAATTACATTATTACTTCCATACTGTCTTCTCTTATAGACAAGGGCAGTTTACTAAACTTATGAAGATACACATTAAGTTTCTAAACGGTTGTTGAAAGGCAAACTTCTCCAGATTCTTTCTCAATAGGAAAGTACTTTGTGGAGAGTTGCACTTGTATCCAAAAAGTTGCTGTACCAATACTAATTGCTTAGGCCTACATGTAGCTGTACAGGTTTACCTATGCTAATCGCACGAGACGAGAGTCGTGAATTGTAAACATAATTCGGGTGCTGCACAAGTTAACTTCCCTTGTCTCTTCAACTTCGTGTGTCAACCAGGCATAATTATCCTATAGAGTGGCCATGGCCATGGCTAAGGCGAGAGGCGAGACGATACAATAAGTCAGTCAGGGAGTGGATTTGCTAAAGTTTGAGACCGTCTGTAGTAGGTCGTCCTCTTGCGATAAATTCAGCCTCGTTGAGTGGATGTAAAACAAAAGCATTATGCATTGTATATATAGGCAGTTGTACATGTAAGATGGAATAGAAATCGAAGATGGAAGGAAGGACGGTAAGTTTTTAAAATTGATTGCAGCTCGACGTCAGTGTGAGTAGTTGGTGTTGGTGTTCGTCTAGGGCACTTTGTCTCTCACGTACATACAGTCCCTTCCTCGAGAGCAGTCGTGGTAGTAAGTAATAGTTGAAGAGTGAAGGGAAGAGAAAGAAGTAAGAAAAAGTGTACGTAATTTGCCATGACTCTGATTAGTTTTTCCAGTTTCAACTTTAACTTGACGAGTCGGAGTTGGATTTGGATTTGGACTTGGAGTTGCTGGAACAAGTGGCTGGAAGGCACACGTAGCACTTGAGTACTTGACTATGTATTTCTGCTCCTCCAGTACCTACATGGCAACTTTAAATCACGCTCAACTGACAGACAGATGTTAGTTGGGCAAATCAGTTTCTTAATATAGGTAGGCAAGGAGATGAGGATGCATGTGCGTAGTATTAGTATGCGTTATATAGGTTTATACCTATGCCAGAATGGAATCAAAGTGAGACTGAAACTAAAAGTTGGCTTGCTATTATTACTACACGGATCCCAGGACTGAGACAGAACAAGTCTTTGCTGCAAACTTAAACTTTGATCATCATAATCGTGACTGCCTACCTGTACTATGTGCTCGTGTATCAACAACTACCACTCGACTACTATTTCCAATTCCAACTTTCCTCACTGTAAGTATAGCTATGCCCATAGAACTCTCTCTCTTTGGCTGGGGATAGATACAATCAAGTTAAAGTTAAACGGTCGGTCTAGTCACTTGAAAAATGATTGTCTTGTATCCATACAGTGGAAAAGGTAAGGGTATACGACTTCACTTCTATTCTTCCCTTCTGTTGATAAGTACTCGAGGGGAATAATGGAGAGAGAGAGGGAACATTGTATAATGCGGAGCATTAGAAGTTTACCTGGACAAGACAAGCCACAACTTCAAGGTCACTCCGAAAACTTTTTTTCTCCCTCTCTCAATCTCCACTCAACATGTACGCCTTTGAAATTCCCTCGTCTTTTTTCTACCGTTTTCTCTTGTCTTGAGTAGGGCATAGGATGCACGTAACAATTGACAATGCGTTACATAAAGCTAATTCACAATGGGAAATGAAGCCGAGCCAGAAGCAGGGAGTCGATATAGACGAGATGGAAACAAAAGTTTCCACTCAAATGCACAGCTCTTTAGAGGACTCTCTCGACGTAATAGGGGTATAGAGTTGCAAGCCAGGTATTGTTGAGCAGACACAAGGCAAGAGGATTCGGTATAGATGCATATAGTGTGGTTCAGGTAGGTTGTTTTGAAAATACCTTGAACAAAGCCAACCACGCAATGCCAAGTCCAAGTGATAAGAAGCGAAGGAATCGTAAGGGACCTCGGAACCAGAACCAGAATGTGATTGAAGCGAGAAAGAAAGTATCAGTCCCCATAGATACTTAGTTGCGAGGCATTTTACTGCTGCACTATACCTTCGCTTAGGTACTCTGCCTTTACCTTTACGGTTATACGGTTTTCCGTACACTTAAATATTGAATGTTTCCAGCCGCTCAGGTGAACTGTGTCTACCATGTCTTATATGATTAGCTATTAACTGTACCTTATACATACATAGTACGCTGATGTGTGTCTAAAGTCTCCATGGTAGACTCCGTACCTACCATAAGTCATAAAATGCAAGTCAAAATCCTTTAGACGAATAGTTAAATTTTAGAATGCTTTTCCTTTTTTACTGTCACATACGCCTTGGACTTGGACTGAACATGGTAAAGGCGTATCTATACTACACGGTATATACGAGGCTGGCATTACTGTGGCTGCCAACATTTACTTGATTTCCTTGGCTAGTCTCACAGTGTCTTACGTTAGTCTTCGCCTAATGCCTGCTTTTCCCAGTCTGGGTTTTGTGGCTGGAGCTGTTGTTTTTATTCCTTTTGGCTTTTGGTTTAGGTAGGTTAAGAATATTAAAAGTATCCAATCCACGTAAGACGGAGGATCCCACTAGTTTATCCTTATCCATCGTTAGGCTTGGATGCTTTTTCCGTATCCGTTCCCTTTACCTTTTGCTTTTGGCTTTGACTTTGGCTTTGGCTTCCCTTCGCTGCTGGGAAGGGAAGGAAGGAACGTGGCTCGAACATGATATCCAGCTAGCCCATGTCTTGTCTTGAGGTTGCTCGTCGTATGCTCCGCTTCTACCTCGACAACTGTACTTCTCCAGGAAGCACATTTATATTTATATTCAAAGACTGAAACTGAAACTGAAATGCAAAAACACATAAAAATCCTGAGATAACTCCTGCTGTTGGCACTCGTACGGGATGTGGCTGTGGCGGAGACCAAACCAAGACCGTGACTGTGACTGTTTCTCTCGACGTAGCTGTTATTGCTATTGCTCCTTCAGATCCAGTCTCACAGACTCCTTGGGTACAGGTAAACATTTAAATGGAGGTAAATACCTTGGAGGGAGTAATGCGGTGGTAGCTATGTACCTTTCTATCTACATGGCACTTTTGTTTACCTGTATAAAATCTTGTGGATCTCAAGACAGTTGTTGTTGTTAAAGTAGTATTGTTATGCCTCCGAGTATGTACATGGACGGCTGCGGAAAATGCGTATTGGGGACTGGAGAAGAGTAGAATGTGACAGCCACGTCCAATCTGTAATAATGGAGCAATTCTTAAATGCCGTGTGAGGGACGGCAAGGGAGTCGAATTCAGTAGCCCTTCTCAAGTAGTCCTCGGTGCTCTGTATCTCTTTGAGAACACTGGAAGAAGAGAAGGGTTCCGCACCTATTATTCTATTAAACTCATTATCATCCGATTTCACTCGGTTCGATAAATGTGTATACAGACAGATCCTCGGTGCATCTGTGGAGATTAAGAGTAAGATCCACACGAAAGAAGCTGATCATCGGGGAAAACTTACCGTCTTCAGTTCGCATTTAATTTAATATACTTGCCAAGTGCGTTCTTGTTCTTGTTCTTATGGGCGCAGCTGGGGATATATATATCACTCTGAAATATTATTGATATTGATATGGTGCGTCTTGGGAATGTGAAGGAACATTTCTCAAATGGATACACTTTGTTAAATTTTACTTTTTCCTCCTATTATCTCTTCATTTTATGATGCGTTCCTATGCCTTGCATCATCTCGGGGTGCAATTTAAATTTGGATCGAGAAGCTTGAGGTTTTTTGGTCTTGGGATCCGGAGCCAAAGTTAAAAAGAGAAGCAGAAAATCCCGATCTCGTTCTACTTTTTAAGACGAAGAACTAAGACTGATAATCTCGGAACCCTTGGCTTAGCCATGTCATGTCATGGTCATGGAAGTTGTTTGGAAATAGCTGTTATTTCTCTATGTGGTTATTATTCTTGATTGTCCAATTTTATAAAAAGAATTTTCAACGGTTATTACGCTTATATATCTGTATTGGGTCTTTCAAATCTGATTCTGGAGGAGAGACTTGTCGTACATGCCTAGGCTGCAAATGTCCATGGTATGTTTTCAATAATAATCTCTTCTTTTCTCGCTCCTACACAAACAAACAAGGAGAGAAAAGAAAAGAAGCATCAACTGCAGCTATCCCGCACAACATCCTCTCCGCCTCCATTCCAATTCTTCCAAACAACTAGAGACACATTGACGGGGAATTTCCAGCTCTACTTTTAGATGTGGATCAGCAACTGAATTTGATCTGCAAGTTTGATACAAAGCTTAAGTTGAACATGAACAGAGTTTGCAAGAGTTTTAAGAAAGATTTATTTTCCCTTTTTATAAACGGCAGTAGCTTAGTTAGCCTAGCTGTTCTTTATAACTTGAGCTAGTTTTTAATAAATTGTTAAATTGTTTCTATATACATATACCTAATAATATAAATATAGACCAGAGAAGAAAATCGTGTGCATTTTACAATTTGCAGTCTATATTGGTATCCAAGCACGTTATCTGTATGTATGTGTGCATTGTACTGTGTTTCATTAAAATGAAACCGTCAGTCAGGTCCAGGTCAGAGAAGGCGCTTTACTTTATGGAGGTTCCGATTTCTGCTTTCGACAGCACAACAATTCATATATGGCCAAATTACTTTATGGCTTCGTTCCGCGTCTGCTTCTCCAACCGCTCCGCGTTCAACTGGTGCTTGTTGTTGCAATTGGAAATTGAATTGTTTTGTTTCCATCTTAAAGTAGGTAGCAAACGCCACAGTATTTCTTAATCCACGAGCAGAATATTAGTGTGCCTAGTAGACTACAACACAATACAATGCAACACAATACAAATCTGCTCATATGCTCATCGTCAGTGTTTCTGGTCCAAGTCCAAGGAAGGAAGAATAGGAAAGAGTTGGGAAAAGGAGCTTAGCTACACATTGTTCTGGTATTTTGAAAAGTCCAGGTGAGCAGATGCTGGAAGCTTTCCAAGGTGTCAAAATTTATTGACAGGACTAAAGTATCTGGAAGTACTCGGTCCTGCTCCACCCGTAAGTGTACCTGGGTCCCTGTTCCTTTATCCCCTTCCCTTCTCCTTCTTTACCTGTGGATTTACCTTAGTATTATCTGAGTTGGAGTTGAGGGCAAACAACCTGGAGCAAGAGTGGGAAAGGAGCAGTGAGTGAGTTGTCTTTGAAGGTGTAGGTCGTGTGGCACGTCGTGGGGAAAGAGAAAAATAAAGTGAATTGGCTTGCTGAGTGATACGCTTAATCGTACAGGCACAAGGTGACAGCCACAGGTATTTTCAATTGCCTCTTCTCTGTCATTGAAGACTCTGGTGCCGAGGATTTATTCGTGGAGACAGTGGCATTTTCGTCTTGTTCTTGTTGTTGTTATTGATTTTGATATTTTACTGCGTGTATTTATTCTCCGTACAATAAACTATCCTCGATTCCCTTTTACAGACAGTTCCACTTATTTATCTCAAGAATTCCAGAAGCAATTGCTCTGGGAAATATATTGGATTGGACCCGAGTCCTTGTCTCAGTCAAAGATAGTTGGAGTTTTTCCTGTCTCAATTATTTGACAAGTTCTAATTTACTACTTAGCATACCGACTCCAAATTCTACTCTCCTCTTCATATACACTCCGCACGTTGGAATTTCTATATTGGAATTTCAGTCTCGTGCATCGACAGTTAAATTTAACTTTCGACAATTCAATTTACGCTTGCTTTGTGCCATCCTTCAAAATTAATGCACTCGTGAGCAACTACACCAGTTTCTACTTTGTCTTGTGTCTTTGGACACCTACGAATTTGGCCGATTCGGAGAGAGTGAGTGATTGTGAGGAGCATTTGCTTCCTTCCATGATTCGGGCATTAATTGTCTCGGTTGGTTCGATTGTGCAATTACTGGAGCAGGCCTGGGTCTTGCATCCAATAATAATTGCTCCATTCTTGATACCATATAGCGTTCCCTTTGCATGCAGATAGTGAAAAGAAGAGACTTAAAAGTGCCGGCTTGAAATTGCATTGGCTTGGTGTTGAGAGACGAAGACTTGCCACAGTGTGAGGGTGAACGGTGTCAAGTGAGTGAAAGAAAAAGTGTCAGCTTTCTAATTAACCAATTATCCTCACATATTTCCATCTCAGTTCAACTTTAGTTCGGAAAGGTTGTTCCTTGTTCAAGGAGGTTAAGACGGGGTGAGCGGAGATACCTTCCTTTAGTTTCCTTTCTTGTCTCGTCTCATCTGTTGGGGCAGCGTTAGTGGAAAACTGGAATTGGAAAAGTAACGAGAACGACTTTGGTTTGGTGACGGTGACAGGAATCAAGGGATTGGACCGGACTGGTCCCAGGTTCTCATTTTACGAGGCTAGGTAGAAATTAGTGGATTCTCCTGGTACTCGTGCTAATTGCCGTTCAAAGATAAAGGGAAGGTGAAAACATTGAGGCGAGCTGATTTTTGAAAGTAACGTGTGTCGCAAGCGTATGAATGCGCGGGTGTATTAATAAATTGTGTGTGTGTGTTGTTGCGTTCGTGAGTTGGATGATGCAAGGTTGCTGTTGCCTGGAATGTTGAAATCTGTTGGAAATCTCGGGCATCCGAGGTGAATTCAAGTGTGCACTGGAAATAGAAAGAGTACAAAGCTCACTCACATGGTTCATGGTTTGATGGGTATTGATGGTGAGAGGCGAAGAAGGAGTTGTGTGAAGTGCTGTGCTGGGTGAAGTCGTCGGAGTGGAAGTGCCGCTCTTCCTATTCGGATATTCGGATGGTCGGTTGTTCACTTATGATTTGGGGTGTTGGTGTTAGTGTTGTCCCCATTTTCCTCACCCATTTGACATTTGACATTTGACATTGTCACTAGGATGTGAAGGGTTGTCTGATATTATTCCGCTTCTGACTCGAATTGTCTCTCGTCTTTCAAGTTGACGTTGTGTACACATTCTTATGTGAGATTGCTCGGGATTTTTGGGCCTCTCCATGTGCATTATGATTACATTAGTTGAGAATGTCTTTGGCATTTATCTAATTTTCCCATGAACTCAGCCAGTTGTAACGGGGAAGCTTTTATCTCCATGTGACTACGTGTATACATACTCGGGCTATTGTTGGAGGAATCTGTGTGTTCGAGTCCAAGTGAGTGAGTGTTCGTATTGCCATTCACCGCGTGGCATATATCCATGTGTGATTTAGCAAGTCAGCATATTAAATGCAGTGTTCTCCCAACGCCTCCCCCGTCACTATTATTCCGCACGGTAAAGAGTCTGTCTCTGTGGTGGATCGGGATCCGGAATTTTTGTCAAAGTGGAACTGCAGTCGAAGTGGAAGTTGTGTGTGTGGAGTGGGATTGTGAGCTGGAACTGCGCCTGGATCGGGGAAAAATGGAGAAAGCGTTCAACTTAAAGCCTTTCGAATGTTGTGGGCGAGTGAATAAAAAATCTGGATTGGGTTATTCTCCTCGTGTCACTCTCTTCCATCAACTTTGCTCTGCATCCACTCTTCTCCGAGTCTTACTAGGTTTGTCCAAACTTCCTTCCTTCCTTCGGCCTGTCCTTCCTTGTCGTTTGTATAAATCAAGTCAAGCCTGTGCCTCTCTCTCTCTCTGCCACGACTCTCTTTCTATATCAAAGTCACATAAATCATATCGCACGTAGAACCTACACGGACACGTAGGACGCGTACACTTGACGTGCGTACGGCATGATGCCAGCTATGCCATGCCATAACCATGTCCATATAAGTATCAGCATCTACAAAGTCGGTTTTAAGTACACGTACGCTTGAGCCGGGAGCAATTTATACACACATATATGGGCCACAATCTAGAACATGTTATAGATGAATTTCCTTTAGGTAGGTCTATGCTAATAACTCCAGCATGGTAAAGGAAAGTGCTAAGAACCTTTGAATCTCCACTTACTCGCTCCGCTAGTGGATTTGAATTTGGATTTTCCGGCTTGATAAAAATTTGAAAGCAAAAGCCATAGGAAAATGCGTGTAGATATTAAAATCTGATTTGCGTCTTTGTACATTTCTGCTTGCGCTTCATGTTTTACCCGGGTTGTGGTTCTGGTTCGGGATCCGGTACGTGTATACGCCTAAAAGAGGGCTGGTCCTATATATGTGTACTCTGGAGTTTCTAAGGAATTAAATGTGAATCAAAATCTGCTCAAAAGTTTCATCAGATGCTCCAGATGCATGGAATATTTTTCGCAAATGTGCGTGTTGTTATCCGTCACGTGAGTCTACTGCGTGCGGAACACAAGTTGCGTTCAATTTTCTACCAAATACATATGTAATCCGAAATTGACACTTTTCAAATGTTCTTCGTGTTAACTTCCCACCGCCTGAGTTTCAACTAAAGTGTCCCGATATTAAATGCAATCATAGAAATGGCAACCTATACGCATTACCTTAAAGAGCTATAAGCTTGTAGGATTATCTTGACTTAAATCTTGACACACAACTGGTACATAGGCAAAAGGTTCTACGGAATTTGTAAGATTTGGGTTCATTGTTAGTTTGCCAAAGCCAATACCAATGTCAAAACGAACGCACTATATATCTATGGGTATAGGTATATGTAGTGTAATCGTTAAATGCGCTGGCTGCTTGGGCTTTGGATTTTAGTCTTGTCTTGGCGTTTCTTTGGGTTTTCGGGGAACAAAGAATATATAAGTGAGTTAAGTGATGTGAGTTAGTATGACTGTGTTAGAATGCTTGTAAAGCTGGCTCTGGTTCCTTTTGGTTTTCATTTTGCTACCTTCCGAGATGCGAGATAGATGAGAAAATGATGTGATGGGATGTTATTGATGCTTCGTTGCTTGCGTTTTTGTATTGTCCAAGTCGAGCTCAGTCAGCTCAGTGAGCGACTGAGTGCTGAGTGCAAATGCAATTGAGCACAATGCAATCGTTCCAGATTTTTTCCCGTCAGTTTCTTTTCTTTTTTTGGTTTTGGTCCAGAGAAGCGAAAAAGAGATTACGTCGCCGACTTTCCTTCCTTCCCTGTCTGTACATATATCCATGCGATGAGGAAGAGGATGCTTACGTCATAATGGAGTCTAAAGATATAGCAGTGCCTTCACAGAATTAGAAAAAGGGAAAAAACTGATTAGACTATCCAAGTCAGCTGTATCTGTCTGTATTGCTCTTGCAGTGGGATGGGAAGATGGGAGATGTGTGTCGCTACTGAGTTCGCTTGAATGAATCAAAATTGTAGAATAACTTTTAAAGGCTCCTATGCATCATAACGCACGAATTGATTTCCTTACCTTTGCCTTTCCTTCCCTTACAATGCAATGCGTATGTGCTCCTTAATCGTCTCCGTCTCTGTTCTTTGAATGGTTCAATGTGATGAGGACCGGCATCCTTTCATTAGCATCCTAATCGTCATTCATACAGACTCGTATGTCTCAAAGTACATGTAGAGAAGTACTCAGGTATTGAAATGAGTCGAGCCGTAAAGGATTACTGGATACAGCACAACAATCCAGCATAAAGCATAATCAACTCCATCCCACTCTTCTCAAAAATTATTTCTTCTGCTATTTGCTTTCGAAAATTGAAAACGTTAGTGCTCTAATGTCGCATTCACATTCATCATTCCCATGCAAAGTAAAGCAAAAGTTACAACGTATTTATTCTTTATTTTCTTCTAAAGCTGTGTGTCATCATCTCATCTTATCATCTTGCATCATTATGGGATGAGGAAGAGCTTCGAGTCCCTTAAAGTCTTTCATGCACAAATGAACTGATGCTAAAAATATGCTCTTTGTCTGCACACATGGCATACCTAGGGACATTTTATTATATGGAGTAACAATACAGATATCATTACTCACAATTAACAAACTTGTCAACTGCAATTTACTTTTAGTTTTTCCTCCTCTATCTTGAATCATAATTATCATCGTCATCATTATGTCTATGATTGTGGTTCTGTATGGTTATGGTTGTGATTATGGTGGATATTTTTCATGTGTAAGTAGACCATTGCAAGGATTCAAAGTTGAGTGTTATGCATATGCTGTAACGTTTTGTTTGTTTTGTAATTTGCAGTTGTGATGCTGCTGGGCCCAGTTCACGGAGATGACATGAAGGATGTGAAAGAGGGGGACAACGTGACTCTTGAATGTCGCTTCGGTCCACATCTGAAGGGCCGGGAGGCAACCTACTACTGGTCCAGGACCAACAAGAATGAGAAGGACAACGTGGCCATCGGAGATCAACCACTGGGGCAAAACTATGCGTAAGCAAATTCAAAAGTCAAAGCTAATCACATTACCTGCACTGCCAACTGCCTCCGGGCTGAATCTCAATTCAAGTCATCATTGCATTGCATTGCATTGCATTACATTGTAGACAGAAGAGATGGTAGGAATAACTGTGGGGAAATACAATCGCTTGAAATTTCCTTTTCGTTCGTTTCCTCATGACGATGATCGTGACGATATGTCACTGTCCATCCATGAGCTGCATATTGATGAATATCAGTAATTATATTATTATCGCTGTACTCGCATTAGTTTTGGATTTAGACTGTGTATCCACGAGACTACACGTATAAGATTGTTAATGTTAATTGGCATTGAGTATTTAATAAGCAGTGTTTAAACATTTAAACTGATTTGACATGGAGGTTAATAGCAGGATTTAAAAATTTATGTGATTAGAATTTTTCTGGCCTTTCTAAAATGTGTTTACATGTGGGATTTCGGTATAATTATATGTACATAGGAAGGCTATATGGACGAAAGTAAGTAGTAAAAGGTGTATGTGAAGGTATAGAGACATGCACAGGTAGTTGATTAGAATCGGTGGAGAGGATGGAGAGAGGGATCGCGCGCACCTGTAGAGAGAAAGATGGTTGTCGTTGTCGGCTTGGACATGAAGCGAGAACATTTGGCGTGCTGAGCACGTTTTCCTCTTTACCGTGGACAACAAAACACTACCACCTCCTCACCGTACACATACACAACACAGGAATATGTAGAGAATCATAATCAGACTAGAGTCACAATCAGCCACAGGATTACCACAAGACAAGACAACTCAAGGCAAGAGAGACAGACGGACGGACAAACAGACAGAATCTACAATATTTCCAAATCTTATTATTATCCCACAGGACATACAGCTATACACTGAAAGAAACGCCTGTACTGTTATGAGAACATTGTCTGCTATAGGAAAATGTCATTAGCTGATTTGCACGGTTGTGCAATTTGGTTTAAGGAAGGGGAGCTAAAATGCTAATGCCTCCCTTCCTACAGACAACCTATGGACAGGTGCTCGTACTCACCTTGTCTTCTTTTGTCTTGTATTCTATTCGACTCGGTCTTGGTTTTGGTAGTAAAATAATGAATGCATCAAATGAAATCTTGTCTTGTTTCGAACACTGGGAAACAACAGGAGGTGATTTTAGTTTGGGAGTACGAATCGGAATACAAACTAGAAATACGAATAGGAATTGGAATATGAATACCAATACGCATGCAGCTAGGAATTCGAAATAGCAAGAACCCTGGTCCTGGTTTTGACGGACTTGATCAAATTTTCACGACAATAGCATAGGATTGTATTAGAGGTATAATTATATCTAGTGTGCGGAGAGGTCATACAGATAGCGTTTTTATATCTGTGTATCCTAGGGTTCAATTTCGAGTTGCTGTTTGTGGAATGATACTACAAGGTTGAGTGAGAAGGGGTAAACGGTAGACTCTCGGCTATTACTAGTATTGTTTGGAGATATTAACCCTTGTGTAATGCCATACTATTTACTCTTGCCATTGGGTGTCATTGCGGATGAAAAATGAATGAGGAGGTAGAGTATGACTGCGACTGAGTTTATGTGAAGAGCGTAGGACCAGTGAAGCTACTTAGGACCAGGGCGTCACTTTAATATGGCAATAACTTTTGACCTGCTCTTATCCTCTTCTCCAAGATCTCATCGTCAGTACACTGACGCTATTATGTATACACTAGAACTATACGTAGAATTATTACAGAATACACGATGCAAGTGTGCAACTTCCAAACTTGACTCTTTTACAAGTTAGAATTAGAATTCGAATTTTGAGTAGATGAACGATCAAGTGGTCGAGGGTGTGCCAAGAACTCAGAGTCCTAGGCTAATACACACAGAGAACAGAAATAAACGCGGGACACGAGATTCTACTTTCCTAGCTTAGCTTTGTTTTTTTTAACTTGAAAGCCAGTTCAAATAGGTGTAGGCACACTCACTCTCTCTCTGCTAAGTGAGGTGGATGTAGATGCAAGGCGTTTCACTTAAGTAAAGTCAAGAAGAGTGCAAGGTGTAAAATTAAGTGACTTGTAAGACTTGAGAAAAAATACTTGAGACTGGATTTAACTTGAGCACGTCGGATTTTCGGAAGAGATTTTCTTTACATAATATGTGAAGGCCTAGCAGCTCCATAAAATGACTCTGGAAAACTAAAATGAAAATGATACATCATAGTTGTTATGTATTTCGTGTTTTTATTTTAAACGTGCGGTAGCTATGTCAAAGGTGTTGGTTAGAATCACGAACTAAGTATTGTACTCAGCCAGGTAGCTTTTTGAGATGCTGGTGTTTTTAGTAGGCTCCGTATCGAACGAGTTTTCCAAATCTAATAATTTACAAAGGTATTTTCTAATTAGTATTTCAAGCGTATGTTCAAAGCAATGTCATCTTAAAAGGAAAACGTAACCGCAGTTGAAATTCGGCTTTAAATGTATTGGTTTCGGACGCGAGATTTTAAAAATCACTTATTGGCAGCGAGATTTTCACATGGTAATAAAATAAAGGATCCACCCGCTTACAAATTTCAGTGTGAGTGCTCGTTAGAAGTCCAAAAAGCGCTATCCGAAAAATTAGGCAAATAATTGTATTTTATTTATTTTTTATCGGTCCAAAAATGTGTCAATTGAATTTGTTCGATTTGTAATATTGAAAGAAAATAATTAGTTTAATAATTCGACATTTTTTGTGGAGTTTACATAATGTGAGTAGATATCAATCACTTCTACCATTTTTCGAAACATTATAAGGAATTCGCAGGAAAAAATTGAATTTTTTACATATTTGCTCGCCACTAAAGCTGTAAAATGCGGGATAAGCGTGTAGACTTGTATAAAAAACTGAGCATTCCATACAAGCTTGCGAAATCTGTACTTGCACCATGTGTTTAGATTGATATGTGTGTCAGTCGGAATTGAGTTGGGAAGATGTAGTGGCTAGCGGTGTTTGAAACAATAGTGTTACTTGCATTTTCAGAATTTTTACGCGAGGCTTTTTAGAGTAATGAGTGTGTGCGAATTCAGGAATGAAATTGACTACGTGGAGTTACGGTGTGACACAGACAAGTGGTGTTGGTGTTGATTAATTTGGGTTTGATTTTGTTTGTGTGGGAACAGGGTTGACTACCGTCCCAGTGAGGGGAAGTACGACCTCCGAATCCGGAATGCGACGTATGATCGTGACAATGGTCAGTTTGAGTGTCGTTTAAAGGAGACTGGGTCGGGGGAAGATTTATACAAGAAAGTAGTCCAACTGACGGTCCTCCTCCCACCTGGTCCACCGCGAATTCTTCCAAGTGAGCCCACAGCGACGGAAGGACGATCAGTGGATTTGACATGTTCAAGTTCGGGTGGAAGTCCGGATCCTCTGATTCGCTGGTACCGGAACGGTATGGCTTATCCCCTGGATGCCATCGTAAAAAATGGTGGATCAAGGAACAATCCAACGTCGGCGATTCTCTCCGTCACTCCCCAGAGAGATGACGATGGCACCGAGTATCGGTGTGTTGTCTGGAATCGAGCTCTGGTTGAAGCAGAAAAGCTGGAGACGACCGTTATGTTGAATGTCAACTGTGAGTTACACAATAACTTTGTCCATATTTTCTGTCTCCTCTCCTTATTCCTTCCCCATTCGTCTCTCTTGTCTAGGTGTATGTCATAATAACAGTATCAAGTGACATTTTCCACATAAATATATAAATACAGATTCAAATTCTATTCGACACACTAGACTTATTCCTTTTATTACCCGCTCTCCTTCTCCCAGACACAACTTGCGTCTGCTTTCACGCTGACAATAGATTTCGTGAAATTTATTAAATGTGTTTTATTAGAATTTCGATGAATTATTCATGACAGTAATGGATCCGAGTGTACCAAAACCAAAAGCTTGTTTCCTTTTCTCCACTTGTCTTTTGTACGATATTTTACATGCATTTTTATTTTCTGTGTAGATTTTCCACGAGTGAAAGTTGGTCCAGAAAATCCATTGAAAGTTGAGAAAGGAACTCCAGCGCGTTTAACATGCAATGTAGACTCTAAACCGGCAGTTAGCTCCGTGAAATGGACTCGTAATGGACGCTTTAGTGAGACTTCTTTTACATACACAATCCCCCGGGTGTCACTCCAGGTTTGGAAAATAAAGAATGAATCACATTTAATTCTGCTAATTCTTAAACACCTTGGCTAGGATGGTGATAAGAGTATTTCTTTAAATGGTTCGAAGCGTGTGGTTAATTAGCAATGTATGATAATGGCTGTGATTGGTTGGTTGGGAACGATAGGATTCGGGGACGTACGTATGCACGGCGGACAATGGCTTGGGACAATCAGGTGAAGCAGACTTGACTTTGGATGTTCTCTTTGCTCCGATCGTGTCTGTGATTCCGAAGAAAGAAGTGGAGGAGGGTGAGAGCGTGTGGATAAAGTGTAACGTAACATCCAATCCGCGACCATCCTCGATTGAATGGGTGAAGAAAGGCGATCCTTCCTTCCGACAAAGTGGTGATATCCTGAGAATTGAAAGAGTAACCGCAGTTAATGGCGGCACGTACATTTGTAAAGCAGTGAATGTTCTTAATCCCTCTGGAGATTCGGGAGCATACGAGCGAACTGGGAATGCTTCCGTGGCTCTTCTCATCAAACATGCACCTGGGAAAGCTACCATTGAACCAAGTAAACCACATGTTGTCGAAGGATCTGGAATTACACTTACTTGCGGTGCAAATCCTCCGGGTTGGCCGATTCCTAGCTACAGGTATAGAACACGCAATAATACTATATTCGTACTTCATTCTTGTTGGAGAAGAGGAGTGGGTAGACCTACTACCCGAATACCCTCAATGCTCTCCAATCCCAAACGTCTTACCTCTAACCTCATTTCCAAAATTTTCGACTTTTCGGCTTTAGCTCCTCACAAACTTTCCTTCCCTTCCCACAGCCACTATTACACTCGCCTTGGCAAGTTTTTAATGAGCATTAGCAAAGTTAGATATTGTGAAACTCAATTTATTTTGAGAAGGTGAAACGAATCGAGAATCCTTTATTATCCGTCTTTGGCCCTGGCTAGAAACGAAATGGTAGAGATGGATGGAAATTAGAGCGAGAGTAAAGTCAAGCGAGAAATCCGATACCCGATACCGATAACTGAAATCCGATATGTATGGTCGGGATAATATTTGATTTTTTCTTTCTCTCCTTTTCTGCGTCTTTACAATTACCCTTGTCTTTCCTAGATGGTGGAGAGAAGGCTCGGAGACGACCATAAGTATTGGAGCGCAACTAAATATTCCCTTAGCGAAAGTAACCACGGAAGGGATGTACTACTGTCAGCCGGAAAATGATGTTGGATCTGGACAACCTGGCTCAATTGAACTCCGTGTCTACCAACCACCTCGCATCACTTCGGTCCTCCAAAATCAAGTTATTCGACGAGCCGGAGACACGGACTTTAATGTGTCTTGTTCCGCACAAGGAAAACCACGTCCCACTGTCTCCTGGGTCAAGGATGGTACGATCATCGATCCTAAGTCAAATAATGCTTTCTACCGGATTAGTTCACAGGAGGTGGATGTCAAGAATGGAGCTCACAGTGTTCACAGTACATTGTACTTTAGTGGAGAGGCACGTGATACGATTATGGCAGAGGATCGCGGATACTACACTTGTGTCTTTGAGAATGAAGTCAAGAAAGAAGAGTCTCATATGTACCTTCGAGTCCAACGTACATTTCTTTCTTTTACTCCTTCAATCATGTTTCCAATTTTATTTATAACGCCCAACAAAAATATAAAAATAATAATTTCAGATACATTTTCATGCCTTGAATTCCAAAAAGCCGCTTGTATAAATATATATTTCTGCATTTGCTTTGTTTAGATAAACCAATTTTCCAACACAAGACGGAAGTGAAGCGGGTGGCGTATGATATTGGTGACACGGCCCTAATTCCGTGTAAAGTGCAAGCTTTTCCCAAACCTGAATTTGAATGGTACTTTAATTCCATCACGGTCATGATGGGATCCAAGATGTACGAAACGAATTTGACGATTTTGTCCAATGACATCTACGTGTCGACGCTGATTGTGCAAAAGATCCAGGCGAGCAACTACGGAGAGTACAAATGCAAAGCTGCTAATACGATGGGAAATGCTTCTGCTATTATCGTTTTGGAGGAGAGAGGACGACCATCTGCTCCCTTTAAACTTGAGATTATGGAGACGGGAATTTCCTCGGCTTTAGTCAAATGGGAACCTGGTTTTAATGGCGGCTATGAAAACACCAAATATTTCCTTACGTACAGTTCCGCGGATGAGAAAAGTCCGGGTGAATTTGATTGTCAACATTTTAATCCTTGTAATGTGACTGGACTTTCTCAGCAGTCTTTGTATAATTTCCGGGTAAGTTGTTTTTTTACAGCAGTTTAAAAATAAAGTAGGGCACTCCGTTCAAATTACTGTTTTCGTATTACCATTTTTCACGTTTTTTCTCCATGAATTATTTTGTGTATTCTTCCATGTATTTTATTTCATGTTTTTTCTAGGTACGAGCTTCTAATGAACGTGGGGAAAGTGAGTTCTCACATAATATAACATTCAGAACAAAAGTTGACTTGAGTAAGATCCCGGATCCTGTGGACGTGAAATATGAACCCAAGTCAGGCACACTTGTATTTAATGTTCTCGGGCCTTTGCCATTGGAAGCTAAAGTACGTTTATCAGTNGAAAGTGAGTTCTCACATAATATAACATTCAGAACAAAAGTTGACTTGAGCAAGATCCCGGATCCTGTGGACGTGAAATATGAACCCAAGTCAGGCACACTTGTATTTAATGTTCTCGGGCCTTTGCCATTGGAAGCTAAAGTACGTTTATCAGTTTTTACACGGACAAATTCGTTTCTTCAAAAATTAAAACTAACAGTTACAATTAAAATAAATCATCCCTTTAGTTTTAAATTCATGACTGTATTTTGAAAACTTATGACATGGAATTGTGTAAATGATGGAACTTTAGGTGGAAGTACAAAACCCTGGTGAGGGTTCATGGAGGAAATATCGAATGCTTCGCGTTGAGACTGACAAGTTCCGTCATTCCAGCGAAAGCCTAGTTGCTGTTGATAGCGTCCGTGTCAGCATTTGCGTCAACAGATGAAAGTTCATGTGGGAAAAATATTAATGCTAATATTGGTAAGCTACTCAATTTATTTAGTACTCTTATTATACGTTCGTAATTCAGTGCAACATTTCGAAATAATGTTATGAGTTTAACGAGTGGATTTTTGTTTATGGAAATAACAGTGAACGATGTTCCAGCAGTCGCTCCGGTTGGAATGCGCGTACACTATGTAATTGGCGGAGTTGTATCCGGGATCGTGCTGCTTTTGTGTCTCGGACTAATTCTCATCTTTTGCTGTTGTCGAAAGAAGAAAGTTGTGAAGAAGGACTATGAAATGGGTCGCGGACAAACTCAAGTCGTCCCACCACCATACTACACTAATGGTATGGAAAACAAGGGCATGGAACGGTCCATGGACGTAATTGAAGACACCATGAAAAACTTCAATGGACAAAATGGTTACATTACTTACAACGGTCACATTCAATCCAATGGAAATGGAAGTAAGTCAACCCGAGTCTTGTTTTAAGGATCTGAATGTTTTTTTCGCATAGAGAGAAGCCTGCGCATGAAAAAGTTTTGAATTCATATTCGTTCTAATGCTATGTTTGTTTTTGGCTTTTGCTTTTTAGCTATACCCTACATTGATCAGAATAGTTATTCAAATTCTAATAACGGAGGCTCCGTAGATTCTCAAGATTCCTTATGGAAAGCAGCACCGGTGTCGAATAATGAGCAGCAAGTGAATCAAGTGCACCATCATCATAATGTGAATCGTGGAAATTATGAACATCAGCCACCGTATGTAGAGGAATACATTCCTTATAATGAAAATCGCAATAACTATGTCACGGACCCATATGGTCCCATCCCAAAACCTAAGAGAAGACTGGATCTCATTGGTGAGCAGCTTTTGAAACAGCAAAGCACTTTTATTTTGTGGAATTTCATTTTTTCTCAATATCAAGAGTTTGGGGAAATGGGTTCCTCTAAAGGCAATAACCTTTGAATAACATTCAGTTTGATGACCGATTGTAATGAAATGCTTTTGAAATGAATTACAGGTGACTCACCGTACCATGAGCTGAGTGGGTTACCTGACCCGTACCTGGAAACAGCGCAAGAAGACTTGCCGTCAAATAATCGACCGCAGCAAGTGACAATGTCATTTGAAGAGTCACTTGAGAGTGGTTACTCCACACCGAATTCTAGAACGAGGCGAGTCATTCGTGAAATAATCGTGTGACGACAATCGTGCCAAACTAATGTTTAATTAATTTTAAAGTTCATTCTCCCAATCCCAAAACAGAATGAGTGAACTGTGGAAAAACTTTCTTACAAAATACAAAGTAAAATAATTAGTGGATCGTAAGGGAACGTGAGAGTGCACATAACATTTGGAGTTGTAATAATTGTACATAATGGTAATTCATACCCACATACTATTACTATACTATGGTACATGTATATTGTACATAATATGTATAGTGTATAAATGAAATTTCTAAAAAGTGACTGTGACAAAAATCCCGAGACTTCGATATTTAAAAATATAAATTATTAATGTACTTGTATCGATATATATATAGGTATAAATGCTATATACAATTTGTGCGTTGGAAGACGAGAGAAGGTTCAAGCGCAAACAAAATACGATCAGAAGGAGAATCGTGTCGTCAAGATGTCTTACTTAAAGTCTCCATCGTGGAAAAGGATTCTAA